>JAVCKT010024810.1:0-13835 GCA_032273925.1 Rhynchotus rufescens | reverse complement strand
TCCCATTGGCCTTCTTGGCCACGAGGGCACACTGCTGACTCATGGTTAACTTGGTGTCAACCAGGACTCCCAGGTCCTTCTCTGTGGAGCTGCTCTCCACCAAGTCAGTCCCTAATCTGTGACGGTGCCTGGGGTTATTCCTCCCCAGGTGCAGGACCCTCCACTTGAACCTCCTTGTTGAACCCTTGTTGAACCTCATGAGGTTCTTCTCTGCCCAGCTCTCCAAGCGAGATATCCCTCGCTTGGATGTGATGGTCCTTCAGTGGCTTTCACAGCTTCTTCTGGATAGGTACACTCTTGAATTCCATAGAAGAGCACCTCAGCTTTTCAGCAGTTCACAGACCAGAGATGTCATCCTAGAGGGCTGACTGTGCCTTGCAGGCTTGGCATCCGGACCAGGCTCAAATGAATTCTTTTCCAGGCCTGTCTTCATGGTAGAATTGAGTTACTTGGTGTTCCTAATGTTTCTAGCAGAAGTTGGCAATGTGCAATTGTGCAGGAGTAACTTTAACATGGGTCTGTCTTCCCATTCCTGACAAATGAGTCTTCACCTTCTTGAGCTAACCTCGTTCAATTGAAATCACCTCTCATTATGGTGATAGATGCAGAGGAAGATGCTACTTGGGAATGACCTATCTGATCCCCTGCCTCTAGTAAGGACTAAGAGCGATTTAGTTATTAGCATTCAAGGTGACCCTATCTAGAAGTTAAATTTCCATAGACCTGCTCACCTTTCAGTTTGACGTTAATGTCACTTCGATGTCGGGGGTCACAGAGCGGGAGCCAACAGGAAGGACTGATAAAGCAGAAACTCTTTCCCTGAGCCGGAAGAAAACACCATCAGCTGGCTGGAAAACTGAGGAAACTATTCTGAAAGGTTAAATCTGAAAACATCCTTTTGTTAAGGGATCCTTCCTCTATCTGCTGGGAGTCTGCTTCCTGAGAAAGCTTCTGACCTCAGCGTGCCGTGTAGGACGTTGCAGTGCTCTCCCACACTGTCCTCTGATCTCCCGCTTCTTACGGAGGGCCCTTGGAGTGTGTTGGCACTTTCGTGGAGGAAGTGACAGCGGATCTGGGCCATCCTGTGCCACGTCACTCTGCTGGCGTGGTCACGTCAGGGCACTTCTGCCAGCTCCGTGACGCTGGAGGCGAGGGCTCTGCGTTGCAGCCCCTCTGTGCCTTTCTCCTTTGCTTTGGAAGGTGATAAATCACTGTTCTTCCTCTATGGGTGAATATTCAGCATCAATGTGGCCTTTGGCTAGAAAAGTTCCTACAAGATTATGGAACATATACAGCAAGGACTGGCAAACAGTTGAGTTAAGGGGATTCTGAAGTAGGGAGAAAGGGGATGAAGTTAGGGACTTTTCTTGGTTTTTTATCTTTCTTTCCTTCCTTTTTCTGTTGAAGAAATATTCCTTCTTCCCCCACTTATTTTTCACTTGTCGTCAGCATTTGATTCCCTCACAATGGGGCAACAGGAGCAGGAGATATCTGAATCTTGCTGCTATCATCCCCTGAATCATTTACTGAGTATGGGCATGTCCTGGGTAGGGTTTGGACTTCTGCATGGGAACAAAGGGAGCCAGCGCTCACCCGTGAGCCTGTGCTTTGTGCTGTAATTCCCGGCCAGCCTGCACAGTTGACAAAGCACCACATGCCCTTAGGACTAAACTGCTCTTCCTTGTGCTCCTCCTTACTGCTGCGGCCTCAGCACCCTCTTTGGACTTGCCTGTTTTCTTTGACTTTCCTCTTCCCTACTTGCTTTGTCTTGCATTTTCACATACCTGGTTCCTTTCTTTCGTTAGAAGGGAAAAAAAAAACCACAGCTAAATCTCTCCAAATATTTCCCTTCCCTTCTGCCTCTCAAATGTGCCGCTTGCTTGTTAAATCCTCAAGGATTTGGCACCCTGCTGCAAGGCTCTGGAGTTTCACACCTGGACTGGCTTCCGCCTCGCTCTCCTGAACGTCTCCAGTTTGCTTCCTGGGACAGTGTGGCTCTCGGCTGTAGCAATTTCCTTTTGTCTCCTGGTTCCCATGCTCGGCTGCGTTCTGGGATGGCCCAACACAAAGAGCGCCTTATGTTTGCGTGTGTGATTCTGTTTTTTCCACATCGTTGACCTAGTACCTTCCATGTCCTTGGTTATGCAACGGCTGCAGGCCGTTAACGCTGTCCTGGCCAGAGCTACAGCTGCGTTTCCTTCCTCGGCACGGGGCTTCCTGCAGGCTCCCGGTGTTACCTGACTCAGGATTAAGTGTGGTCTTTCCCGTCCTCAAGCTTAATGGATCCCTGTAACCACAACCCTGTGGCAGCCTCTGCTGCTTCTGCCTGACCTCACACATGCACCGTTTTCCTTTTGTCCATGGGACACCCTGCATTTCTCCACTGAGTCATTTTTTTCCCCTCTCCATTGTTTTCTTGGCCACAGCTGGGCTTTGCTGATCTAAATCTGGCAGAGTTTGCGGGCTCTGGATCCACTGTGCGTTGCTGCTTGCTGGAAGGGTATGATACGAAGAACACCCGGCAGGACAACTCCATCCTAAAGGTACAGCAGTCAGCACTGCCCCGGTGGGATTCCTGCTGTTGAACTCGGATCGTTGCCAGAATGTAGTGCTGGGCCTGAAAGAAAATCCTGTCATGTATCTTAGCCACAAACCAGCTTGATTTCATGCTGCTAGTCTGATTTGGGAAGTTTCCCATTATCGGCGTCGAGCTGATATTTTGATGCATTTGGGCATGGGATGACACTCAATAACAGCGTTTCATCCGGAAAAGCACAAACGGGGGGAAAAAGTCTGAATTCCTTTGTTAGGGTTGCCAGGGTGGTGTCCCACCAAGCTGCTGCAATGGGGAGTGCTTGGGGCAGGGAGGAAGGTATCTTGCTAAATCCCCAAAGCTGCTCTTTTTTTGGAGAAGAACCAGATCTGCTTAATCTCCCCACGTAGACCTTGATGTCCTGGCCCGTAGCATTGCGGTTGTTGACCTGCCTTGTCCCCTCTCTCTAGGTCACGATCGGGATGTCCCTGCTCTCAGGAGATCCCTGCTTTAAAACGTGAGTTCCTGGGTGCTCGTCCTGTTCCAGAGCGACAGAGACACGTGGTTCCTTTGCAGTTCCTTGCTGGGGACTAATTCCTGGGAAGCAAGAGATGTCCCTGGGATTCAGAAGCACCAGAGAAGCCTTGAAACTGGTTAAGCTAATGAATAAGCCAGAAGAGCGTAGCCAGGCTGTGCAGTTGGTTTGTCGGTGTTCTCTGCTCTGCTTTACCCAGTTTTAAAGGGAAGTCTTCCACAGGGTTTGGGGAGGCCTGACCCCAACTGTCATAATTGATAGTAGCATCTGTGGGTGACAGATGTTGAATAAAAGCTATGGAAAAAATACTTCAACACCAAAATATGTTAATTTTCTTTTCTTTCTATAGGGACCTTTGCTCACAGTGTGTATTAATTAGTAATCAACAACTATTAAAGCATCACGTAAATTTATTTTAAAGCATTACTATAAGAAAGAATAAATGTGATTGAGCTACGAAGGGGTTTTATTGATGTAGAAATTGTCAGAGAATAAGCTAACAAATAACCAACTGTACCTTTATACTGCAGTATAAAGCAGCAAGGCTTTGCAGTGCAAGCCAGTCTGGCAGTATGCTGTAAATTGTGGACAGTATACAGCAGGATTGCCATATACGGATATAAATATTCTTGCACTGATTCCCAACGATGTAAAGGAAGAAAGCTTCACCTTAACGTCATCTCTTGTAGCAGCAATATTCTGTACCAAAAGTTCTAATTTTAGGAGCTAGCTTAAAGTGCAGAAATTAGCTTGTATTCTTGTTATAAAATGCTATTTAATTCTTTTTCAATTTGGTTCATGAATGACTTTCCATAGTGCTGCAGCGCTCAGAGACTTTCAAAGCCTAAATGCAGTGTCATCTAATTGTAAAAGATTTCTCCTTCAAAAAGAAGTTTAATAAGAAAGGTTGGAATATCTTAAAGCATAAGTTCGTTACATTAGCAGGTGTTTTAAATCTGGGTTATTAGGATGTTTGACAATAAATACCTGTTGCGTTTTCACTTTGAAAGAAAGCTCCACGCTTGAAATGCCTGAAAGCTGCATGGCAGGGAATATAAATATCAACTTAATATACATTGGGCTAATCTGAAAGTCAAACTATTTTTTTTCTAGTCATTCCCATTCTTTCCCAGTATGTGGATGGCACGCAAAAGTCCAGGAGCTGCAGCGTTGCACATAGAATAGCCCTAGAATCCACCAGAGCTTTGGAGAAATGACTCTCATTAGAGCATTAGGCAGGAATTAAGCTGTGCTGGGAAGTCAGTCCAGGCTGTGCTCCCCAAGCACTCACTTTCTGCAGCGCTTTACTGACGCTTCTCCTCCTGGGTGAGAGTGTCTGCCTGCCCGACCCGAGCGCCACGCGGGCTCCTCTGGCAGCTGCTGCTGCTGCAGCAGGTTGGTTCACACTAAATGCCTTGGTAACCTGTGAAGCCAAGCCCCCAAAGTACCCAGGTGCAAATAAATCACCCACAGCATGAGCAGGAGGCTCTGTTCCCTGGGGCAGGCGTGTTGTGGGCTTCCTGAAGCCCTCATGGCAGGTTTGCTGCCCGTGTGAAATTTATATGAATTTTTTTAGCGCTGCCCTCTTTCTCCCCCAAATACTCAAAGATTCTCTATTATCATTCACCTCAGAGCACCAAGTGAGACAAATAATTTTTTTTCTTTCTCACCCCTCACTTAAAAAGCATCCTATAATCAGTTAGTTACAGGGCAGGCTTCAGGCTCTAGGAAAGTTAGGGCTCCAGCAGGAATATTAACTTTGCCACGCTGCACATGCCGTGGCTTCTACCCAAAAACCGTTCTGGAGGAAGGGAGGGAGTTCCAGGCACTTGCAGTTCTGTCCTGGAGTCAACATTTGCAAAAGGATGTTGAGAGCACGCAGAATAAGCAGCAAAAATTAATTTGGACAGCTGGAAAAATACTTTAGTCTCACCAAAAGAGGGTTTAAACTCCAGCTGAAAAATGGAAAGGTTATTTGATCATTTTAAAAGTACTTAAGGGTACGTTGGACTTTTTTGATTTAAGTTTGAAAGATGTAACAAAACGGTGCTGGAATTTATAGCTAGACAGAAGCAAATTGGTTCCTGTCTGTGAGGCCACTGGAAGCTGTGCTGGGGCAGGGCAGCTCTTGATTTTTTTTCTGGAGGGTTCTGCAGCCTAAAAGGCTAAGAGCCTGTGCTCTTATATAAGTGTTTGGGGGTCCCTTTTTGCCTTAATTTACCTTGGGGACTGGCTCTTCCTCTTAATCAAAGTCCATAAATGTTAACTGTCGTCCACATGAATTATGAAGTAGGGAAGATCCAAGCCTTGTGTGTAGGGAAGTAAGAGCAAATTCCATGTTGTGCTGCTAGCTGCAGAACCCTGCCAGCCTGCCTGCTGCTCCGGGAAGGGCGGGATGCCTGTGGGATTGGCGGGGGGCCCCAGTGCAAAGTGCCAGTGTGGCTGGTGACCCCTAGGCCCTGCCTAACAGTCTGTAACGTTCTTCCCTTTTGATTACAGGCCTCCTTCCACCGCTAAATCCATCACCATCCCGGGCCAGGACTCCTCCCTGCAGCTGACCTGTAAGGGGGAAGGCACCACGAGCAGCAACAGCGGTTCGGGCACCATTGGTTCTCTCCGCCAGAGCAAGCCAAGACCCACCATTCTCAGCTCGGGTATGACTGCCTGTCCTGGGGGCTCACACACTGCTTGGCTGTGCCTGGTCTCCAATTTATTTTTCCCCAGCAACTGCAAACACACAAATTACTTATTTTTCCATATTTTTTCCACCCCCACTGCTCACTCCTTTACTCATTAATAAAAATTAAGGAAACCAAAAGCACATAATAAATGTAATTGTGGAGAGGAAGCATGAATCTTTGCAGTATGCATGCTTCTGCTACTGGAGATAAAGCAATTTGTTCTTGTTGCTGAAGATTTAATAATTCATGATTTGCACTCATCCCTGCTTTCTCTTGTGTTTAGTGACACTTAACATTGTTCTGCACTCAGCTATTCTGTTGCTCAGGCTTATCTTCTAGAAAAGTTCCTCTGCAGATCTTAGTGGTTGGTTTGAGAGCTCATGGCCTTGTTCCAGCTGCTGATGCAGAGTCCTTTGGCTTCTGCCTGAGCCCGTTTTCAAGGACACTGTATCTTCCCATAGCTGTTTTTTTCCCCAGCACAGTCTAAATGTGCAAGCAGATAGACACACACTGCACCAAAATAACTCTAATCGCGTCACCTCAGTGCCTTAGCATGGTCACTGTTAGTGTGCACGTGTTCCTAGTAAACCTGGCCCATGTGTTGAGCTGGAGCAGTCTCCGATAAACTTTCCAAAGGGAGCACAGGCTGCAGGGATGACCCAGAGCAGAGGTAATGCTGAAGTCTGGGCATCAAATTCAGGTGTGGCTTAAATGGAACCGAGTCTCTTGCAAGTCGTAGAAGGGGAAATGTTGTAACAGGAGAAGCACCACAATGGCAAGTGTAATACTTCACTGCCAGTGGCCTTTCTCTGCTTTTTTAGCTTAAGGCTTTTAACTATGGATAGTTTCAGCCGTTACCTAACTTGCTGGATTCTAGAGCTTGTAAATTCAGGCAGTGGATGCTAGAGTTAGTGCTAAGCTTGATAGAGAAGCTTGTTGCTATCCTTCATACTCACCACAGCCACCTGTAAGCTCCACGCTAGCCTGTACAGCAAGGCTTGCCCTTTCCTTCATCTAGTGTCCCAAGATAGCCTTTGCCCTGAGGCAGGGGACAATGTACCGACTTGGTTGTGGTGTAACTAAAATGTCCTGTTGTTTCTTGGCAGGCGTCCCGGAAGAACCAGACCAGAATCTGTCCAGTCCAGAGGAAGTCTTCCACTCAGGGCACTCGCGGAACTCCAGCTACGCCAGCCAGCAGTCCAAAATCTCTGGTAACGATTCATCCTAGAATCACAGAATGGTTAAGGTTGGAAGGGACCTCTGGAGATCATCTAGTCCAACCCCTCTGCACTCACAGGGTCACCTAGAGCAGGTCGCACAGGCTGCGTCCAAGAGGGTTTTGAAGATTGCCAGAGAAGGAGACTCCACAGCCTCTCTTGGCAGCCTGTTCCAAGAGATCCGAGATGATCCGAGAGGCTCTACCAGCCTCAGCCTTGTTCTTTTTACTGTCCTCCAACAGGCTGTTCTGAGGGTGATTTGCAGGCATGTGTCTCACTCAGCCCTGCAGTCTGACTTGGGTGTTTCCAGTTATGTGGCTGTATGGGAGTTCCTAGGTCAATGTACAAACCTCGGTCTATGGGAGCAGAAACGCTGCTCTGAGGCTGACCTGTGCTGCTGGCAGGGGGTGCAGATCTGTTTTGTAATCGCTCTGTATCCGCAGGTTACAGCACGGAGCATTCCCGTTCTTCCAGCATGTCCGACTTGACCCATCGCCGGAATACCTCCACCAGCAGCAGCGCGTCCGGGGGGCTCAGCATGACAGTGGAGTGTCCGGAGGGAGAGCGGGATCACAAACTGGAGAAGCCCCCTCGGCCGCCGAGACCAGCCCTTCTGATGGATAGACCTTCCCGGTACGTAACTGGAGCAAAACCTCTGGGAAGGCAGGATTGAACATCCAAAAGCTTCTTTGTCTTCAAGCAGCAGTAAATTTGAAGAAGTCATTGGAAGGGGAGTCACTGGAAGTCAGAGGGAAGCAGGAGAGTATCTTAAAGGCTGTTCTGAAAATTTGCCCAGCTTTTCCCTTTTATTTTTTCTCCCAGGAGAAAAAAGGATTCAGTGGAGAGTCACCCAACCAGAGTGGATGACACCAGGATCGATGCTGATGATATAGTGGAGAAAATAATGCAGAGTCAGGACTTCACAGATGTCAGCAATACTGAAGGTGAGGAGATGAGTTTCAAAGGGGAGTTCTGGCTGTTCCTGTAGCAAAACTGCAAAGCTTTTACATCTGTGATTTGCCAGATGCTCCCTCCCCTTTTGACAATAACTTGCTTTCAGTGCTTGCTAGATGTTTCCACGTTTGATAACCTGTGGATCTGAGAGCTGCACATCCATTTGTAAACAGCATTTGCTGAGGTGGAATGCTGACTGAAATACACAGGATGGTGGGAAAGGGGATACTGATTCTTCATGACAGTAGAAATGAGTTGCATCAGTTCTCTGCTTTTGTGGCCTTTGTCCAGGGTCAGGCCAAAAGGATTTTAGAGGAGGAGAGCTACAACGGGAGGGGAAGCAGCACATGTCTTAGCAAAAAGAAGGGAAGAAAGATGGATTGCAACGTGGCTTCTGATCGGGACTGTCTGAAAGAGCCTGAGAAGGAGGGCGGTTCTCCCTTGCACTCACAACATCTATTAAGAAAATTAAAAGTAATAATACGACTGACTGGTTTAGGCTAGAAGTCAAGCTAATCATTCTTTTTATCTAGCTGTGGTTTTAGATATGTTTTAAACCCTTGCTTATTAGTACTTCTATAGTTCACCGTTAGTCACCTTAAACCATTGCAAATGAGAAACCTCTTTTTAATGCAGGGATTTATACCCCAGTGAACATGGGGTTAAAGCTACACTAAATATAGCCATTTTTTATCAGCAGAAAAGGCTGGATTTCTTCTCCAGTGATGACTCTATAGACAGAGTATGGGACCCCACGTCATCTGTCTAGATGTGTTTAAACTGGCCAAGAACTTAAATCAATGGAATTGTCTTAAAGGAGGCAGCTGTAGGAATATGGTTGAATTCCTTCCTCTAAGTTTACTCTTCCAAAGCTTAATGTTGTGGTTGATTTATACATGAGGATCCTTTTTAAAGCAAGAAGAGGAGTTCCCAGGGGCACTGTTGCTTTGGGAACACCGCTAAGTGTGCCCATACATTTGCAGAAATGGACTTAGTCCCTTGCTGAACGTTGTGTAATGCGTGGGGGGGCGCATCTGGTGTTCGTCAGCAGTTCTGGGTTTTGATATTTCTTGCTTTTTTTTTATTTCTATATCTGCAGACAGTAACCTGAGGTTGTTTGTGAGCAGAGATGGCACAACTACACTGAGTGGTATTCAGTTGGGAAACAGGTAGGTTTCCTGAACGGCTGGCAGACGGGGGGACTGCAGAGAATATTAGTTAGCTCTTTGTATCCAGGAAATTTTCATATTTGCTGCAGGAGAGATTCCTAAACATCCTGTGATTTTATTCCTACACTAACATCCCGGGATCCCTCTGGTGATAGACTACAGCTGCCCTCGAATATATGTGCAGTTGCCAGGGGAAACTGGGAGGGATAATTCAATCTTAGCTGTTAGATCCAAGCTGTTATATCCAAGGAAATAAGCATAAGGGGTAAAAGGACAAAGCGGTAGAGGTTTGTCCCTGTTAGTGCCTGTGCCCGCTTGAAGGCAGGAACCGAAGGCTCTGCCGCCTGCCGGACTGCAGCAGAAATGCAAGTCTGGTTCATCCACCCTTCTTGTACCCTCCTCACGTCTGTCAAGGGCCGGTTCTCTCATGAAAGATTTCCAAGAAAACTTGATGAGACAAATAAAACTGTGTCTTGCCACAATAGCTTTTAGTGTGCTGCCTTGGCTGGTTGCATTGTTGCATTTGCTAAGCTTTATAGCACCTTTTGAGGTAACAAAGCAACATGGTAAATGCAAAGATGTGCCAACTGCAGGGGCAAAGCTGGGAACTGAGCCCTTTCTGGCTCTTTTCCCCTCAGCCCCTTTCCTCTCCCTTTTAGAAGGATTTGTGTTACACCCAGCTCTCTCAAATGCTCTAGTGTTAACTTGCCACGTAGCTGTCTGCTTTGTGTTAGGCGGGTTGACTTCTTGCCAGACTGCCTGGTTATTTTCAGGCTTTTCTGTGGGGTTAGAGGAGAATGCTCCAAAGTGGGGAGTTCTCAAGCAGAACTTGTTTGCTATAAGCAACCGAGGAAAACAACCTCCTTTTCTCATTGTCTTCCCTTCTGCCTCCCCAGGGTCTCATCTGGAGTTTACGAGCCAGTGGTGATTGAAACCCACTAAATGTGAAGAACAGGGTAGAGCTGCTGGAAACGGACCCCCTACCCAGTCCGCTGCCACATGGATGCCAATCTTTACCTCTCTTCATGCAGCATTCCAGAAGGGATTTCTCCACACCCCTCTCCGTACGTTTGCACTGCAGAACTGCTCCGAGACCACTCCAAATCATGCACTTTCCCTGTGTTGGCATTACCTTCCTCCACTTCCCAGTTCTTCCAGTGCCTGCCCTCCCCATGTTCCTGATGAGATTCTGGGTGTCTGGTGGGGTTGTCCTTACTCAGAGAGGACTTTGCTCTTTTTGCAGCCCCTCACTCTGCACATTCATTCACAACAGGGGTCTTCTCAGCTTCTGTCTCCCCCAACCGTTGGGTTATACCACTGTGAACTCTTGAAACCACTGTGGGAGGAGGGAACCGTTCTAACCAAGCCGAGAGCTGCTCTTTGGTGACGTGGCGAGGTAGCTCCTTGCAGGATGCTTTATCCCACTGACTCTGCAAGGGAACATCACCTTCCAAGGCAACAGTTTTACTGACAAAGTGTGCTTCGGTGTGCACTTCACCTACCCCTCAAATCCCCAAACATCATCTTCTCATAGGAAATAGTTCCCCAAAGTGCATTTCCCGAAAACTACCACAATCCGTATGGGAGTTGATGGATGGTTAAATGCTAGTGCTTGTTATACCACTAACTGTATTACCCCCTTCCACTGCTGGGCATGGGAGGGCAGGGTTCATCTGTTGGCATTAGCAGGAGCACTTTAGAGGCTCCAGATTTTACCTGGAGGAGGCCAGTACTTGTTCCAGGAGCATAATCTGTATGTCCTGGGTGGCCTCAGCAAATAGTCACCGTTGAGGCTTGGGATATGAAGCCTCCTTTTTGGCTCAGGAAGGGAGCTGCCTTCCTTGGACCACGAAGAGCATCTTGTTGTCTGATAACCCTCTCCTGGGCCGGAGCAGGGTGCAGGTGACCGCAGTGGTCTCTCGTGGAGGTGATTCACGGGTGTCTCTCTTGGCCTGGCCAGAAAGGGAATTGCTGGTGATTGACCTTTCCTGTCCCGTCAGCGGGACCTCTGCCTGAGCTGGAGACGTTCAGGGCTGGGGGGAGAGCTCCAACTAGGGCGAGATGAAGCCTCTGTCTTTGATTTCAAAGGTAGGATGGACGTTTTCTGCCACGTTCACCGCAGCAGCGGCTCTTACCCGCTCTGTGGCAAGTGAACTTTTCTGATAAGGCTTCACACTGTTTTCCTGGTTGGTCTTTCAATTGCTCTTCTCTCGTTTGATTCCCGCAGTCATCTGACGCTTCAGCTGCCTCTTTTCCTTGCAGCGCGTCGCTCTTTCAGCTCCCACCTCTAGATTCTCCCGGCAGCTGAACCACGAACGAGGATCTCTGCCGACGGCAGCCGGGGCTGGCAGCTCCTCCTGTACAGAGACTTCCAGCCCGGGAGCTATTTCTGTGTCGTGCCCTTTCCTTCCTTGCCGCTGTAACGTGGTAGCGCTCCAAGGCCCGGCCCGGAGCGAGCCCTCCTCGGCACGCGGGCGCCCTCGCACCCGCGCCCGCCGTCCCCGTGGTGAGCCAAGACATCACAGACCGCGGTGGTGTTCACATTCGAGTTACTGTAAAGGCTTTTTTGTTTTTAAGAAAAAAAGAAGGAAAGGCTGAATCCTGGTCTCTGACCAGGACGCATGCGGATGAGCTGCAGGAAAAGGGAATTTGGCAGATTATTAGAAATCAGAGCTGAAAGCGCCTTGCTTTCTTGCGCTGGAGGTGGCTGCACGGAGAGGGTGCTCGGTAGTGCCGCAGAGCAGTACAGCTGCTTACTCTGTTTCGTGGTGTCTCCACAGCTGCTTACTCTGTTTTCGTGGTTTCTCTACTCAAGGCATTGGGTTTCTTTTGGTAGATGGACAGATCAAATACAGGATGCACGGTTTTTTTTCACCCCTTCTCCTCTTCCCTCCAGAGGGAATTGAATCTGGATCAGGGCAAGGAGGGACGTGACAAGACCTTCATTGGTTTAGCGTAGGGAAGCTATTTTGGAGTTTTGGCGTCTGTTTCAGACGGAATCTGTCTCATTTGCCAGTGCGTTTAACGGTGGTTTCGCGCAGGCTGGGTCGCTCTGCGGCTCGCCAGCAGGCTGGCGAGTCCCCGGCCCGCGTGTGGGGCGCTGCGTGGCTGCAGGCCGGGCTGGCCGCTCCGCTGGCACCTCTGCTGGGTGCCCAGGGCTGCTCTGAGCCCCCCCGTCCAGTCTGGCGTGGGGCAGCAGCTGCTTGGGCCAGCGAAGCCCAGCTGGAAATGTCTGTGCTCGGCGTGGCAGCGGCAGAAAGCAAAAAACAGGCTTCGAAACAGGCAGGAATAACCCAGGGAAGAGGCCAGTTGCAGCGAGGCAGGAGCGGCGGCGGCGACGTGCTCGGGAAGCGGCTCTTCTCCCCGCCCGGGTGGCGGAGGCGCCGCTCGCGATCCCCGCGCCGGCCGGCGCCTCGGACGCGTCCCTGGCCGCCCTGGCAGCGCCTGGCGGGCGTCGCTCGCGCTGCTCGTAACTGGTCTCATAGGGTGTCTCCTTCTCGTCTCCGCCTCGTTACTGGCTCCGCAGATCCTGGTCTGTAAGCGGCTTTTTAGCTCTCCTGCCCCTTGTTTTGCCCTAGGCGTTGAGGCCGGCACCGGTGTCCCCCGGGCCGGGGGGCTGCGGAGGGCGGCAGGAGCCGTTGGCCTCTGCTTGGAGCCGGTGCCAGGGCTGTGTGCGGCCTGGCCGTGGGGCTGAGGAGGCCGCCGTGGGGCTGGGCCGCCCGCTCAGTGCCACCGCTCGGGAAGCTGCGCTCGCTCCTCGCGGCGTTGCTGCCATCTGCTCCTTGTTGGACTCTGAACGTTTAAAGAAGTGAATCAGTTTCGAGACCCAAACCGCTGGCTAGTTTCCTTTGATTTTTTTTTTTGTTTTCCTTTTTTTGTCTTGAAATTCATTGAATTGGTTTTTTTTTTACAAACCCAGCAGGCTGGGGCAGATTTTTCTTTCTTTCTTTTTTGACTGCGTTTTTGTTTCGTTGATATTTTATCCCTGGGAGGCCGAGAGGGGGGCTTTGCTCCCCACGTTGTTTCCCTTCTCGGGGGATTTGGAGGGGAAGGAGCCGAGTCCAGGGGCCGTGGTGGGGAGAGGGCAGCGCCGGGAGCGGGGCTGCCCGCGGCCGCCCGGCCCTGCGGGCAGAGCTGGCTCTGCCCCGGTCCCGGTCCTGGTCCCGGTCCCGGGCGAGCACGCGGCCTCTGCTCTCCAAGTTCTGGACCTCTACGTGGTAGGAGCCCCTTGCAAAGAGTTCGGGAAAATCAGTATAATTCTTTTTTACTAATTTTTTTTTAAAGATATAAAATGAGTGAATGTCAAAAAGCGATAGTCGTCGATCAGTGAAGGAGATGGGCTTCTCTTGGCCGCGTTGATGGAGGGAAGGGGAGAAGGATGTCGCTCCTGCATCGGTTTGTACGGTTGGCACTTTAGGACGGGGCCGTGGCGCCGGGCTCGCCCGGGCGCAGGGCCCCCCCGCCTCCGGCCCGCGGGGAAAACAAAGTCCTTTTAAATGTTCCAGTTTTCAGAGGGCCCTGAACTGGGCCGAGCCCCGCGGAAACACGTTCCCCGCGAATGCCGACAGGAGGGGTCGACTCTTTTTATTTATTTTGTGGTTGCTGTTTCTTTTGAAGCCGGCGGCCGCGCAGCCGGCCTCTGCGCGCGTCGCCGGGACGCCCCGCGGAGCCTCGGCGCGGGAACGCCGGGGCGCGCGGCCCTCCCGGAGAGGGATCCCTACCCCATCCCGGCCCCTCGCGAGCCGC
>JAVCKT010024807.1:30416-45691 GCA_032273925.1 Rhynchotus rufescens | reverse complement strand
CCGTGGATTTCTCTCTAATTTAAAAAAAAAAAAAAAAAAAAAAAAGTTCAGTGGGACTGATGGGAAAGTTTTATCTTGATGGTATGTGCATTCCTAAACATAGTGTCTTGGCAAATGGTTTTTAGATATTTGATCTTTAAAAAATATTTGAGAATACAGAAGGGTAATGCAAGGCAGACATGGTATATACTTAAAAAACAAAAAACTTGCTGAAAAATGTTTTTTTCAGTTTTCATTTGTATGAAGTACCTGCTTCAAATGGCTATTCTAACTTTGTCCCTGTTTTCAAGTGAGTCAATAAAAGAAGCAAGGGAGGAGGGAGACAAGAAAGGCAATTTCCACCTACCTACTTTTCTGATGAGACTGCAACTTTTGTTAAGGTATACAACCTACAGCATAATATGAGAGGCATTTGCAAACAGTCATACAAGGACACCAGTTAAGCCACAGAAGTGGTATTCATCCTAAAATTGTATTATTTTAATATAATTAGCTGATATACTTAGTTTTTAACGAATACCCATTATAACTAAATGCACTGGAATTTGTCCAAGACACATTACAAGAATCTTGTCTGATTATTTATTTATTTATTTATTTATTTCCTGGCCTGAAAAGCATTTGCTGAGTTCCATTACAGGCAGTCTCCATAAAGCATAAAAGCATTACGCTTGTGTGCTTCATTTTAGACAAACCATAGGAAACGAGGCTGCCTATTCATTTTGCGCAGTAATGCTTTTCCTATATGTTGTGTTTATGTTCAGCCCCGAGGTTTATGAAAGCCTGTGTAGATTATCTACCATGAGCTTTATTTTACAGGGAGTGGATAAATCCTGCTGAAACGCTCTGTCCCTCCCAATTCTGAGGCTCCTTTGTCTGCAGTAACGACTCTTATTTTTTGACAGCAGCAGCAGTGGTGATAAAGGCTCAGGTACTTAGTCAGTCGTTTAGGTTTGAACAGAAAATCGGCTAATTCCCCATCCTTATCCATTGTGGTGGGGGATGCCCTCCTTTTGCCCTGCAGCTTTGCTCTTGTATTAAGTGAGGGAGGTGGAGGATAGGGTAGGGGAAAAAAAAAAAAGATTCTTTCTAGGCTTTTTTTAAAAAAAAAAAAACCTTTAAAACTGCTGATTTTTGCATCTTGAGGTAACTCACTAGATATTTATATTATCGGTCAAAAGATTTTCAATATCCTTCCAGGGGGCTGTGCTCAAGGTAAGAGGTAGAGCCTGACTGAATGACATGAGGACGTGAATGCCCCTTGCTGTCACTTCAGGCCCTCATTGAGGTGGATCTCTTCTTTTTAGCTTTCTGTACGCGTAGCTTTCTTGCTTTAAACAGCAAGCTGAGGTTTTCTTTGTCTCTGATTCCAGGTTAGACCTTTAGAAGAGAATTAAAATGCAATGCAGATTTGTGAAGAGATGGTAGTGCCATTCACACTTGGCTGTAGAGGATAAGACAGATGTGTGTCTCTTTCCACCTCCATCGCTTGGTGATGCTCGGTGACCTTTCCAAAGCCCAGAGATGTCTGTTGGATTTTTTTTTTTTTTTTTTTAATTATTGTAATGCCGAATTTTTTTTTTTTTTTTTTTTTTAATATATATCTCAAAACATTTAAAGTGAAATAGGCTTAATGCCATTCCAGGTAGATGCTGGAGGAATTCCCCATGCTCTGCCAGCAGAGAGGGGAGAGACTGTGGCAAGTATTAGAGCATCTGGTACAACTGGCTGGACGTTCCACAGCAAGACGGTAGCAAATTGTGAATAAAGTATTTGTTCTCTTGAAGGAGTCATGGCTACTGTTATTGCCCAGCTTCATTTGTCAGGCTTCCAGTTATTAAAAACTTTGTATCATCAGTTAATACTCCTTGTACATCCTGACATTATATACTGCGGCTGCCCAACCGGTCTGGCTGGGACTGCCCTGCTAATATCGTTTACTTGGGGTTTCTGGGACACGATTTTAATGCACCACAAATAAAGTCCTCTCAGTATTTCAGGCCACAGTCAGCAAGTTTATCAGGCTGTACAGACATTAAAACACCTTCCTGGTGTTTTAGCTTCTCGGTTTCACATTGTGGGTATTCAGAATAGCTGATATAGCACAAATTATTCACATAGTTTAGTATTATGCAAATTCTGCATATATTTTATAGAAAGCAAGGTCTGAGGCAGTGAGAAGAATCACCAGTGTATAGAGAGGTGTTTGATCAGGTGCTTGAGGTACAAGCACTTCAGGACACTTGTTGGAAGACCTCGGTGAAGCGTCAGGACTTAGTTTCCCCTCTGTTTACCACTGTCAGACCAGCTGGATGGTTAATAGCCCTCAGCAGACGCTTTGGAGCCCTAGGACTCTGCTCCAGCAGGCGCCCACCTCCCCAGGTGCGTTCCCCAAGTGTGTGACACACACCGTGCCAGTCCTCAAGGGCCTGTGCTGGGGTTTGCCACTGCGCAAGGCATCCGATACTGTGAGTGAGAGGAGGCTCTTTGGCTGCCTCGGGGGACTAGGGCTTCTGGAAATCAATAGCTTCCTCCCAGGGGCCTTTAAGCTGCTTTCTATTATGCCGAGCCCGATACAGTAACACGGAGCCACTGAAGATGCCTGTTGTGCTGATCTTGGAGCAGGGGCAGCATAAGGAGATACCACTCTGAGTACCTGGGACAAGGGAACACAGGATGCTTTATTTCAAAGAGGAAAATCTATGGCCAGGGCTGACCCGAAAGCAATTAGTGGTTCGTTTAATTGAATCAATGAAATCACCTGTGCAGTCTATTATAGTGTTCCAGAGAGATCAGTTCCAGGCTCAATTTAGTACAGCTAGATGAAGGGTTATAAAGATTTATAATGGATTACCTCTTTCTACCTGCTGAGTGGAGGCTTTCTTAAATAGAAGAGCACCCTGGCAATTTCTAGCCAGGAATAGATGTATGGTTTTGCCACAGAATAATGTTATTGATGTGGCTACTGTATTTCCAGGTTTGTTAAGCACTTATGTTTCTCCTTGTAACTGGGCACATTTAAATAGATTGTTGAAATAAAACCCAACAACAGGATTTTTCACCATCTCTGAAAGCAAAATTCAAATGCTGTCTTGTTTTAGATGTGTAAGACACAGCATTTAGTAAAATTGAACTGAAAGAGTTGTGATTATGCTGATGACATAAAAGGCATTCTCTGTCACAACCAAAATCGGTGCAGTATACATTGCTTTTCTTGTCCTTTTCTCACTATATACTACTTTGGACAGAGCTTTCACAGCCGTCGAAAAGAAAGAATGCTAGATGCCTGTAAAATTCACTGAGAATCTTGCTGTGCTAAAAGTAACTTTAGACACGGCGGCTTTCAGCTATGAAGGGCGTCGCTACAAATCTCCCAAGGGAATTTTTAACAGAATATTTATTACATAAAATTGTTGTTTATACGCACAAACTACTTTGAGTTCTAGTTCCTAATGGAACAAAATTTGTATGGATGGCTTGATCCTCCCTCTGAATGTATTGAATACTATGCAGGGTTCAGAATTTATTGTAACTATGTATTGATCTACATTTCAGACTCCTTTGAAGGAAAAAAATGCCTGTTGAATTTTGAAGGAAAAAAAATGCATCTATTTAAAGCAACTTGAATAGATGTTCAGCATATATGCTTCATAAAATGTTATAGTAGTCTACAAAGAGTATTTTCCTGCAGCGAGGATATTTCCCTCCTTCATAACAGCTGAATCTTTCTCCTTTCCCTCTTTCTGAATTTAGAGGCCATGGCTATCTTTCAAAACGTGGAAAGGTTAAAGTGGTATGGCACAATATTGTCCTGGGTTTTATTTATTTGCTACAGCTCTTTGTATGTGTGATTCCTTCTATGATCCTCACATAGGGAATTTTACATAAATAGAAAGCATTGCAGTTTGGTCTATCAAAAACTTGTTCAGTGCTCTAGGTCCTGTGCACGTCACTTGTTTGCGTTCAATCAGGCTGCCATTTTTCTCAAGGCTTTCTCAGTGATGCTAGAAACCCATCCAAAATGTGAGTGCTAGAACTGAGCAGAGTGATGCTATGAAAAACGTCCTGGCTTTTTGTCCACAGAGGTCTCACAGCCCTTTCAGCTACCCTATAGATAGGTGTTTCACAGGTAAGCGTGGAAAATAGAGAGGAGAGGAAAGAAATGAATAGAAGTGGTTCCTATTTTTGGCACATGTCTGCTTCTGCATGTCAGGTGTGCACAAACTGGGTCGGCTTTGATGATAATCTGAACCAAATTGTTTGTCTTTGTAATAGTATCTGGGCAGGAGTCGCAATTCTACATCTTCAGATACCATAGCTAAGTTAAAAGCTCTTAAAAAACAGCTAACCTAACTGATAAGTATAGACTTATCAGGATTTTTGTGTGCTACTTATATGATTATTACTTTTACTTATGTGATTATTATCATTATTACTGGGCCGGGCTGCCCAGACAGATTGCAATGTCTCCTTCTCTGGAGATCTTCCTAACCTGCCTAGATGCTGCCCTGTTCCGCATGCTCTGGGTGTCCCTGCTGGAGCAGGAGAGTTGGACTAGATGATCTCTAGGGCTCCCTTCCAACCTCAACTGTTCTGTGATACTTGAACCCAGCTAATATGCAATGTATTTTTGCTTGTTATTTTATGGGATCCCTAGGATAATGAATTTCAACCTGTTGCACACTCATTAATTAATGGTGCCCTGTGTCATTAGCATGCTCAGGAAAAACAAATGTTCTTTGCATTTTTTCACCCAGATGGAAAAAAACCTACTTCAGCAGTAAGGCATAATTTTCAATTGAGAAATCATCAATATGTGGAATATTTCCGTCACAGCTGTGGAAAATAAGCCCTGAAATCAAAACTGGTAACTGAGAATTCAATTCCAATAGCTTTTTATCTTGCCTAAAAAAAGCATAAATAACACATAATTGATATTAAATCTAATTTCAGTGAATTGTAGCACACACAAAATGTGGCAACAGCTATGAAGTTCGTAGTGTAATATGTGTTATATCCATTTTTAAAATGTTAATTAATCTGAAGTAGGCAGTTGTGTAGTTATTCTGAAAATGTTCAGTGTTAATTTTTGTACATTAAAGTCAGTCTGTGCTAAAATGGATTTAATAGAATGGCCTTTGGTTTGTACTCACGGTCTTCAACTCAGATTGGTTGATTATGTGGTCAAGGGATTGAACAGTTAAAAATAGAAGTGAAAATCAGCCTTTGAGTGTGGTGTTTTTAAGTCTTTCATTGGATGCAAAGATGCTTGTGGGGAGGCAGGATGCCAAAAAAAGACTACTGCATCCCAACTGATCACTTCTGATGCTGCAATAACACTAGTAATATTAGTTTAGCTGGCTTTACACTAGCTTATGTGCTGAAAATTAAAACAAAGGAAAACAGCTGCAGTGTATATTTCCATGTATTTTAAATAATGTGACATTCATCTTTTTTTTTTCCCCTCTTGCTGTAGAGGGAAAATTGAATTTTAGTCCTGGCACCACAGGCATATTTCATTATGCAATCATTGAGATCCCCAAGGACAGGTTCATAGCAGGCTCAAGTACATAAGGAGGCAAAATATAATGGACTAACATCAGAGAATATCAGCATGCAGAGCCCCACGGGACTTGCAGGGGCAGGGACTTGTTCACAGCTACCACACGAAACATTCCCTTGATCCATCGTGTGATAGTGTTGATGAAGCCAATCACAAATTTCCTTGAGGTGACATTTCATAGTTGTCATTTGTGGAATGTTTTTAAAAATGTTGGTAAGACACCTTGAATAAAGCTCGTTATTTTTGTTATTTCCTTCCTTTCTTACAGGAGCTAATCTCCATCTGTTACTGTTCAGTGTGCTAGAGATGAGCAGTGCCGGAGCTGCCCGAGTAGCACAGTTGTACTCAGGGTATCTGTTATTGTCACTGAGGATTTGGTGGGAAGCTATTAGCATTACTGGGTGAAGTTCCACCAAATCTAAGTAAAGATGAATAAAGGGTTATCACTAAGCTCTTAATAAAAGCAGTTAGTGCTTTTTCTTTCTAACTGTTAGTTAGATGCTGAACACTTCTAAACATTGGATGGATTCATTTGTATATACCATGAATATTGTATTGGAATAGAAAACAGTGAATATTGCAGACAGGTATGAATCTTCCCCATCCCTGAGTCTTATGGTTTACAAATATCATTCAAATGCACAAATGCTTCTCTACAGCTTCTATACACTAAATAAGGAAAATGTGTATGTATAGATGAATACACTTATTTCAATATTGAATTTAGGAAGATGCTAATTGTTCAGTCAAGCAACTTTTCTGAGAGGGAGCAGGCTGGATGAAAGACCATGTGTCTAAAGCCATGATTTAAATGAGTTTAATCTAGTCTCCAGCCAAGTCCAGAGCATGTTTGCGCTCCGTCACAGGTGGCAGTCGCTGCTCGCCGACAGCCTGTGAAATGGAGCTGCCACACTGATAAAGGCAGCACGAGCATAGGAAGGGGACGTTGCCAAATGGGCAGAAGAAGGGGAACCGGGGAGGATGGAACAAATCTGGAGAGTGGCTCACATAAGGATTTCATGTGGATAATTTTCAGATTATGCATCTTCCTTTTTTGCAGCTCTCACTGTGTTAATTCCCCTGTCATGCCGACGCACAATAGTATTTACTATGTAAATCCCAAATACAAACCTTATTTGAAATGTTTTGCCTGGTTTACAGCCTTGAAACTCCACATCCGTATCTCTGAGATAAAACCCTTATTGCTCTTAGGGATTGCCCTTAGGGCACTGTGAACCATGGCAGATACTAGGAAACTCACTGAGAAGTCCAAACCTCCTTGCCTCTAATAAGTAACTGATCCCAGGTTGGTTAGAACTGACTTAGCTGTATGATTTAGTGTGCTTTGCTAATACACACTAACACACTTGGTAATAATTTCTACTTGAATTTTGCATAGTAGAACTGAAACCCAAATGTATTTTGGCTGCCCCACTTGCCCAACACTTGCAACAAATCTCTTCTGCACTTTCTCCTCCTACCTCTCTTGGGAGAACCTGAGGAAAGGAAAGCAGAGCAGAAGCACACGATGCTCTCCAAGGCTCTGGAGTCAGATCCTGCAGCCCAGCATGAACATGATGCTTCTGTGATTCATGTGTGTTTACTGTCACGGAGCAAAGGAACTTGACTTCCTCACCGCAGTGCGAATATTCAGTTTGATGCTGTAGCGCTGCTTTGAAATGCTCCTCTCTGATCTAGCCATTTGGTCCTGAAAGCCAAGATTTTGTGTATGCTGGGAAGAGTATTTAATGCCATCTCATGTCCCTGGAGGAGTAAACCAGCTGTGAATGACCTGCAATTCTCTTGTAGTGAGAATGTCTGCTGCATTTCTCTGGTTTCTCTTCTGGAGATTACTTTAGCTAGTTTCTTTAAAAAGAAGGCAAGCTGCTTGGATTTGGTGGAGGGTCTTATCTATCTATCTATTTATTTATTGCATATTAACTGACAACAAGAACTCTTGTGGTATGGTGCCTGACATCCAAAGCACTCGTGAATGTCATATCCTCTGATGTGAAGGAGAGGGACTGCATGCTCATGAGCCTCAATGTATAAGAGAAGTGCAGAGTCTTTGCTGTCTCCTGGTGTATGCTTTTGTGCCACTCTGCTGCATTCCCAGTAGAAAGAAATGGGAAGGAGGGAGAGAGACTGTTTTTCCATCATGGGCTTCATCTTTTTAGTGAGGAAATAGGGAGAAGGAGGGAGCTGCAGGGAGAAGGGTCCGAATGAAGCAATGAAGGAGTACCTCATGGAAGTTGTTTCATATGGGAAATAGATATGTTGACAAGGATTGCACGTATAAATTCTCCTTTGTCACTTCTTGCAGAGGAGATTTTCCTGATCTTTCACACTTCCTCTCAGGCCTTGCTTTCTAATAGTATAGCAGTGAAACGGAGTCCCATCAAGGCCTGAAGGTTTCCAGCTTTAATCTGAAATGAAATGTGAAGAAACCTGGCAGGGTCTGAAATGTGCTCAGACACTTGAGAGAGATTTTGGAATTAAGCTCAGGAAATTATGTGCAGTGCTTTCTCCAGCAGTGAATTGTATTGATTAATCTTTTCTTTCTAATTTTTCAACAGAAATTGGGAAGATCGATCAAGATATCTATAAATACAACACACCGGGATTCACTGGCTGCCTCTCCAGAGTACAGTTCAACCAGATCGCTCCACTCAAAGCAGCTCTGAGACCTACCAACATCTCCTCTCACGTGCACATCCAAGGAGAGCTAGTGGAGTCCAACTGCGGCGCGTCCCCCTTGACAATCCCACCCATGTCGGCCGCTACAGACCCGTGGCACTTAGATTCGGGTGAGTCTGGGGCCGCTCAACATGAGTGCAGGAAAGAGATAGATCTGCCCTCCCCTCAAAGGAAAAGTGATTACAGTGAGGCAATTTATTGTAGGACAATTATCACAATTATCACAGCATGAAATACAAAACTGCAGTACAGGAGAATTTCTGCTACTTCTACGTGCATACTTCTACATGTTCATGGTGTATTTGCATTTTATACATATTATTTTCAAAAAAATATGTGCAAGTTTGTTTGCTGCCTCCACATTTTAAATAGAGCAGACAGCAAAGTTTCAAGTTTATAGTCCCTTGTATCCTGCTTCTCTGGCACATTGTTACCTATCACAACAAGCTTCCAGGCTTGAGGCATTAGGAAGATATTAAATCTTAGGAGAGTTTAGTTTAGTGTCAGGGAATTTCAGCATTCTAGTTTGTTTATAATTTGCCTTAGTTTTACACTAATTGAATCTTCATTTTGGACCTCGCTGGTGTGACAGTGCTTTCCTTATAGCCGTGCAAGTGAGGGCTACTGGTATGGATGAAAGTGTGGCTTATGGTAGCATTTCTTATTTTGGATTCCTAATAAGTGAAAATATTCTACTCAGCTTCATTCAAAAGTATATATACATTCTAATTTTAGGCATAAATGTGTTTATAAACTGCTGATTTGTTTTTCCATGCTTGAAATGTCTGCTTTCCTTAGGCCATATTTAATGAGAAATGCCATTAAGAACAAGCACATCCAACTCATGCTGAAAATGAAAAGCAAAAATGATGTGCTGATACTAGCATTCTCATACAGTTTTGTGACTGACAGTCTTTGATAGTATATAATACTCCTTACTTTAGAATATGGGGTTTTTTTTTTAAATCTTGCTCCTTGTGATTCAGATACTTCAAAAAACTTTCTGTTGCCTTCAGGTTTATATAATGAGGTGGAAGTTCACACCTGTATCAGGTTGTGGCCAGATTCTGCTTTCATTTTTACCGGTGTAAATTAGAAGGAAAACTGGTTCTGTCATGGCTTGCTTCTAATTGTTTTTTGCCCAACGTATTTGAGGATGTGTCTTTCTGTCAATCTTGGTAAGACAGCAGGATACATATATGTGTGTCCTAAAAACATATGCTAAAGTCATACAATTATTTCCTCCCAAAGTCAAGCAATACCAAGCAATTCCTTACACAGTTACCTTCCAGCTCTTTAATTGGGAAATGGGGCAGATGTTTATAAGGAGAAGGGAGATGTTTGAGAGCTGAGAATCCCAAATCTAGATGTTGTACAAGCAATACCATATTGTAAAAGCTTTCATTACCTCCTTGCAGCCATCTCTTTGTAAGATTTCAGTGCATCTCTTCCTCATTTATAACATGCAATCTCCCACTTAAATTTTTCATGAGTGATCTGTCTCATCCTTTTGTTTTTTCTCATCTGGAGTTTTTGCGTCAGTTTGTGCCTGAAGGTTATATCCCATGCTTCTTTTTTCGTAGAAGCACATTTGCAAGCCAGGCTACAACTGAATTTATGTTAGACAGTCAAGCTGTTGCTGACAGGCCAGGTGTAGTGAAGGGAGGTCCTGTTTGCCCCAGCCTGTGGTGCTCCTCTTGTATCTGTTGCTCAGTCTCGTTCTGGAAGCCATGCTGAGTCGAGTAGGTCATCCCACTTCATGGTTTTCTGCTAAGGAACGTCTGTGCTCTGAACAAGTCAGGTCTGGTTGGAGTGGAATGAAATTTCATAGCAATGGGATGTTATTTCACAGGGGCAGGAGTGAAAGCATGTCTAATTGTATTTGAGCAATTTAAGACTTTCAAACCAGGTCGAAACTTTAATTCACAAGTCTGCAGTTATATTTCCACAATATAAAGAACAAGGTGGTCACAGCAACCCCTTCTATCTATCAACTAAGAACAACTCAGTCTTTGTACAAATATCTCGGTGAGCAGACACAGCTGGCTCTGTTTCTGTCTCAGAAAAAGCATATACTGTAGACGGCATAACCTTGGCCTCACACACAGACGATCTTGATGACTGGTGAATGAATGTGTTTATTTTGGTGTCATTTCACACCAGCAAGTTGGTATTTTGCACTCAAAGTTCTTTTTATATGTTTCCCAAACCTTATTAAGAGGCTTTCTAACATAAAGTGTGTGAAAAGAGAAAATGAAAAACTGGACTAATAAATAGATTCCCAGTGGTTCTGGAACTGGCATATTCATAGTGCTCTTACTGTGATTCCCCTCCTCTGCTGAACTGGCCAGAGGGGCAAAGACAGCGAGCTCTATTGTAACTCGCAGAAATGCCTGTGGTTCTGCTAAAGCAAAACCCATGAAACATTCACACTCATTCTTTCACAAAGCAATGGTTGCAAAGAACATGGCTATGAAAACAGCAGTTACTGTTTGTCACTTCATACATGCACTTTTCTGTATTTTTTTTATTATCATAGCACATGTTTCATTTTAAATAGATTTAACAAAGCATAACAATAGAGGTCGGGAAATGAAGAGAAAAAAAATATCCTCTATGAATCCTGTATGAACATTCTCTGGCAAGTATCATATGGTTTAAGTTTCATTCTGTCACATCCTCTGAGCTTCTCCTGATTCATATTTGGGGTTAAGTGTAGATTTATAGCTTTGTTTCTCAAATCCTGTCACATTGAACTTTGTAGATTGAAAAATGCTGTAGGAGAGGATCAAAGATAAGTGGCTAACTAGGACAACTACATTGGAAGACAAATATAATGACCCTTTCACCTTTAAATTATAACACTGCATCAGATCTTATGAGTAATCACTAGGACATGCTAACCAGGTTCTGCCTGACAGGTGACCTACATGAAATATTTGCCTTAAATGCTCTTCTGCGGTTACCATATGGATGCTTCTTGCTGGCTGCAAAACATTTTGGATGCCTATAGAGAGTCTAAGGGATAAATCATATAAAGATATACATCAGTCATTTGCCAGTGACTCTTGCAGTCAAGCTCAGGATTTCAGTGAGGAGAAGCTTGCTGACAGATTCCCGGCATGAATGAATGTTCAGTTAATTGCCCCTCTCCTTCTACGTTTTAGCCTGGAAATAGCATATATTTCAGCTCTGCAGTATTGGTATTTCTCCATTGTCTTTAAACTCTTTTTCTCATTGTTAGGAAGCTGCCTGCTTTCCTCCTCTGCCCCTGCTGGCCCTCTGCCATGCTGCTGCAGCGTTATCTTAAACCAGGCCCGTGATCTGCTTGGAAGTATTTTGGGAATGTGTAGCCTTTCCCTGTTGCCATGGTGATGCTTTCTTGGTAGTGATGAAGCACCAGAATTCAACAAGTCATTCTTTGCAAGAATGTGACGTTTTGATGCTTTGGGGAGAAAAAAAAAGCAGTAGCTGAAAACAAGCAGATCAACAATGTAGTTCCATTCCCTTCCTGTGCTTTTTTCTCCCAAATCCATTAGGCTAGCTCATGTGAGACAATCCAGTTTGCCTTGGTTATATCAAAAGAAATGTAGCAACTGGGCAAAAAAGAGTGTGAACAATGACATTGTTTTATAAAAACAATGTGTGTTGCCTTTACATATTGCTTAAACTCAGTGGATAACCTATCTATCTGGCATATACTTCAAAATAAGTAACAATTATATGTCTTTAACTATATTAGCATACTTTTAAACTTTAAAAAAGCTTAGCCATTGAAGTTTTTTTAATATATCTCTAAATTTAGATTAGCTGAGATGTATGTCACGGATAACTGACATTGTGCATAGGGAAGGAAACAAAAGATAAAAAAAATAGATGATTTTTTTTTGTAGTAGTTAAACCCTCAAATATAAAAAAAACCCTTGCACTCAGAATTGGACATACTGGGGAGACTGTTCAGTCTTTGAGTGTTGTGTGTGTGTGTGTGTCCCGCCCCGAGGTAGAGGTTCTGCAGCTTATTATTGCAATTTCACTTTGAAAAGATTCTCAAATAAATAAATAAAGGAAACCTACATTCACGTTTCTCCTCATTTCAGGTAAAATATATTCCAACTTATATTCAAAACTACCATATGCTGAATTTGATAAAATCACAAAAGATACACTAAAGGCAGGGTACATATAAAACTGTGCAAACACTGCTTTAGCAAATCCTTCTAACCTGCCATGGCACTGTGTAGATGTAAAACACACATTTGTTCTGAGTTTAAACAGAATGGCATGTAGAGTGTTTAACATAGGATTTAATTAAGGCTATATTAGCTCCAATGTTGTGTTAAGAATTAAACAGAGTAGGATTAAATGCTATGGGTCTGCAGTGTTTTTTCCAGTCATGCTAGTTTTGTCTGGCTTAATAAGCCCTAAAAGCTCCTCTCTATTTTTATAGGTCTTGCTTTTTAAGAATCAATAGATTGCTTTGAAAAATGTATTGAGTGTGTCTGACAAAAGCCCTATATAAAGGCATGCAATGCTGTTTTCAAGATCAAGACAACTGCCTAAAGAATTAATTCCTTTTTTTGTTACAAATTCATCATTCTTCCTTTAACAAGTGATGACAGGAGAAAAGTGTGGCAGGGTTGAATATGGGCCATAAGGTCCCTGCCCACCTAATTGCTCAACAGTATCTTTGGGAACCAAAAGAAAAGTCAGTGTCTCAGCTGGCGATGGTATCACTAGTGTATTAGCAATAAAGTGTTGGAGATCATGCTTCTTTTTGGACACTTAACAGTTAGGTGTACTTGCTTCACTCTAACCCGTAGGGACCTGTGCATTAGAAGGCAGAGCAATGGTGTTTGAGATACCTTGTTTTGGAGGTCCACTTCTGTAAGTATGTCCATTCAGGAGATACATTTAAGTTAATGGTTCTCTGTCTCATGGAGTTTAAGAGCAGAAAGGATCAAAGGCATTACTTGCTCTGCTGGGGAGATTTAGACCTCAAAACTGTCTTAGGTCAGAGATGCAAGAACAAAAGGTCTTCCTCTGACCATAGACACTGGAGGAGTGTGGATTAGCATACATTGAGTTTAATATCCTGTTTGCATCGGTGGATCCAAGAAACTAAGGATTAAAATCAGTGCTACTGTATGAATTAGTGCTGGTTCTCTCAGGAACAGCAAGAGAGCAGCTCCTCTGCTTCAGGCTTCATCAAGTGGCAAATGAGTTCAGAGAAGAAAGGGACACAAGAAGCTCTTGTTCATGATGTGGGCTTCTGTTCCTAAATGTCATCTTCAAGGGGCGAGCAAAATTTAAAAAAAATAATGCCTCATGAGCCTGTAGCCTTGATCTGCATTCTTCTCAAAGGAAGGTGTCATTTTTATCAGACAGACAGGTTTAAGTCTAGCAAAATGTCATAGCTTGATTTCTAAGCATTGAGTGATTTTTGCAGGCAAAAGGGTAAGTGGTAAAAATTAAGTTCCTATTCTTCTCATATCAGTCAAGCAGCTAACTAGGAAGAGCATCTGTCTCTGAAATTTCCTCTGAAATTTGGCATAATCAGTGCATCTTTCTTAAATGACTTAATGATGGTGCTTGAGTTACTGTAAGTTCCTTTTGATGGAGAATAAAATGCCTCCCTTGGTCCTACCTAGTTCCCTCACACAATGAAGCACAGCTTTCCCGTGTCTTTTAAACATATATAATTTCACTGTGAAACTTCTAATACTGTATGCTTTATATTAGGCGCTGACAAGCTGCCAAACTCATAAATTCCTCTGGCATTGATTGAGAGACCTATATTATAGCTGCTTCACAAGCAGTGATTTGAATGTTAATGCTGCTACCTGACACAAAGACAAGAAGCTGGAAATATTAATTTGTATCTGAATAATTGTCATCATCTGCAAAGACTATATTTTTTCCCTATATTACTTAGCTAGGATCATCAGGATGGTGTAAATTAGAGAAATAATTTGGGAAGGGAAGGAAACATTCAGCTGTCAGAAGGTCTTGTGTGACTACTGTCACACACTCTTCTTAGACCAAAAAGTTCTTAGATTCAAGACGTAAGTGGTTTTTCCAGTTCAGTCATTATAGGGTTTTTTTTTTTTTTCTAATTTGGGCTGAATATTTGAGTATTTAAGCTCTCCAATCTAACTCTATCTTCATCCCAAATTCAAGTCTTTCCTGTTCAAGAAGAAAATAAAGTGCAGAACATGATCTTGCTTCCTGAATCCTTTCTTTCAATGACCTGAATAGAATTCAGTGTTTTTTCTTATAGATTGTAGCTGTCAAAAACTTCCAGGCATGGAGAACTAGAGAATTTCTTCATTACATAGTAATTTTATTATGAAATACATAGGGGAAAAGCCATTTCTTCCCCCTGCCATCAATACGAAGACGTAGTACTGCAGAATCTCTCTGCCACAGGGACATGTTTAACAGCAGCTTTCAAAGTGATAGCACACAGTGCATGAGGTCGCAGGGCTGTAGTGCAAAGGCTATGTGAATGGTAAGACGAATCACTACATTTATTGTTTGTGTGTACTACAAAAAAGAGATCCCTTCACTTGGCTTGCCATTTCCATATGGAAGATTCATTCATTACTTAAGGCTGGTTGTTCTCTTGTTCATTGGACTTGATTTTTTTCTTTTTGTGGTTTTGCTTCTCTCACTTACTCCCTGCGGGTCCATTATCAGTGTTTAGCTATATACGGCTAGGCTTTGATCAGCACTTAACTCTACTGTTCCTTTGAGAGCACCAAAGCGTTTCATAGTCTACATTAATTATGAAAGGAAGTGTTTGTCTTCCTTAACAGGTGAAATATAAGCCCTGCTCATAAAACTTTAATAAAAGTGATGGCTTAGGCCGGCATGACTAATATTATCAGTTTTTGTCTGGAGTCATAGGGAGACACAGTGTCATTCAGACATTACAGCAAGGAATTATAAAACAGATGAGTTTAATTATTCATGGATGTAGGCATTCCACTGTGCTGCAAATCAATTGGAGTTTGGG
>JAVCKT010024807.1:0-30406 GCA_032273925.1 Rhynchotus rufescens | reverse complement strand
GTTCAAAATGGTGCCTCTCAGAAAGTGCTGAAGTTGAAGCTGTTGCTAAGCAGGATCCTGAGTTGATTCTAAATATCTGCTCCCTTATCTTGAAATATTGGAGAAAATTATGCAGTGTACCTGCATTAGTAAATAAGTATAAAAGGTGTTTTAGTCTTGCCTGCCTGCCTGCCTTGCACAATTGCTTGCTTGTGCAAACCAAGAGAAAAAGCTAATGGGAAGTGATTGTACAAAAAGGGAATCAAGGGAAAATCATCTAGCCAAAAATGTCACTGCAGGAGTATATTCCCTGTTTTGTATTCACTGAGTATAAATTTGAATTCACTGAATATAAAGCTTAAGATGCAAGGATGAGTCTCCTAATAAAGTACAGGTTTTGCATGTTTCCTAGGAAAATTGTGTGTTAAGACCAAAAGAGAGAAAATAGTACTCTCTTTTCAGCCATAAGTTCATAAAATTCCATTTCTTTCTCCATCTGAGAGTACATACATAAAAATTCACCTACAGTAGGAAACTGAAGGGGCTCCCAGCTACCTATTCAGAAACAACTTTCTTGACTGCATAGGTTGTTGCCTTTGGAGTCCAGTGGTGAAAATTTGCATCGTCCTTGTGCATTGGACATAGAACATTCACTGAATTCCACTGACCCTTGTTCATTGTTTACATTTTCATTGCTCATCCCACGGTTCTTCTTTAACTGAAATATCCAACTCCTGTTTCTTCTGTAATCCCTAATTAGTTCCCCACAGTGTTCCAAATGTTTACTATAAAAGGATTGTTCAGAGGACAACAGCTCTATTAATCCATCATTCCAGTGGCCTTATTAACTTATACACATTTCAAATTAGAAAAAAAAAAAAAAGACACAGTTGGAAAGATTTCAGAAGAAAACGAATATGTAAGAACACTGGCTTTGAGTAGAAAAACTCATGTTTTTCATAATCTCTGTGTGTTTCTTCTTTTTCTCCTCAAAACTGACCAGTGTAACTGGCAGTAGAAACATCTGAAGTTCAATGAAAAATACTTAGACAAAAATAAAACTATTCAAAGGGGTTATGGTCTAATGGAACATATCTGATATTATTTAGGTTGAGTAACTGGCCCAAGTAGTGCTAATGTGTGAGAAGACTTCTTTGTGGTTTATGAAGATTTTTCTGATCTTGTACCTCTACTTCTCTCTCACCCGTGTCCTAAGAAGGTTGCAAAAGATGGAAGAAATTAGTAGACTTTGATCAAATGGTATAAATTTCATGCCCCACATGTATTGCATTGTTGGAGACAGAATAGGGAATGGCATGCTTAAAGTGAAAGGCTAATATCAGAGGAACTTCAAGTAGATTCTAAATACATTCCTCCAATAAAATTTGCTCTTAAATCCCTGAAAAAGCAGGGCAGGTTTCCTTCTGTCTCATTTTCAACTTGGAGGATTAGGAATATAAATATATTTCTATTTTTTTTTAAATGATAGAGGATGGATGTTTTGAGAAAAGCCTTTGACACAGCGAGGACATGTGTGGCCAGAGCAAGGCCAGGGACCGTCCTGTGTTTCTCTGCTGAGAGGGAGCTAGTACAAGTTGGGAGCCAAAATTGAGTGAGAGAGGTAGGGACAGACAGGGCGATGAGCCAGAGGAAGAGCCTGGGGTCTGCAGGTTGCAATGGTCACCTTTGATGCAGACCAGTGTGTAGTGGAATTGTTGGCTTCCGCTTGGTCATTTGTGTGCTTTGAATTTCTTTTCTGATCTGGCCTCTGGAGGATGGGGAGTGTGACGGTGACTACCCATTTATTTTCATTATCAAGAGTCAAGCCGTTAATGAGGTTTCTTTATTTACACCAGTTAATAAGGAGCAATCTCTGTTTTGCAGATGTGGTAGTACAGCCCCACATGGCAGGTGGAGTTGATATAACTTGACAGAGTTCTTGCCATTGTTTTCCTCTGTGTTTCAGTCCATGGAGAAATAGATTAATGAACTGATTCGTTTCAAGGGCTTTCTCAAAATCCTAATGCGTCAGTGAATGCTTGCTGTCTTTATAGGCGTGATATGGATGACTTACAGAGTTTTTCCTCATGGATGTAGGACTCTAAAAGAGAATTGGGAAGAATGAATGATACCTATCACTTATTTCTATTTTATTCTCTTGCCATTCTGCTTTTAATCGGTGTCTTGATAGCTAGGAATTTATATACCTTGTGATCACCAGGTCTAGATTCCCTAGTTCACATTTACATGAAATCAAAATTGATCTTAACTTAATAGTCATGTGGTGTCTAATTTAGGAAGCTTTTTTTCTGCATGATTTGTGGAAAGAAACAGACCTCTATTCTTAGAAGAAGTCTAGGACTTCTGATTCATGCATTCAAAATTAGATAGATGTTGAATTGTCTCACAAGGGCTAGATGTATTTCCTTCAGCACTGGTGATTCATAGTCAGGATCTCAGTGCTGCTTGCTAGCTGGAAAGATCCCAGTTTGTTCTTTTCCTGCAAAGTACCTTTACTGTATAATGTTTTGTTGTTTTTTCTGCCCACACCATTTTTCTGTGCCACATTTCTTCTTTAACAGAAACATTTTGTGAATTTATGAAAGACTTGTGTGAGATCTATAGTAAAAATTCCCCCTCTGAAAATGATAGCTGCAGAATTTTATCTAAAGAACCACAACTATCATTCATTCAGCTAAATCAAACATATCTGTCACCACAAATGTCTGATCCTACTCAGGTGTGTTTGTCCAGTCCCATCTTCCCTTTGCATCCAGAGAGTCCTGCAGTGCTGCCAATGGCTGTGTCAGTGACCAAGTTTAATGTGCAGGATGATATTAGATCTCCTACCACACTATTCTAGTGGTGTGAAATTTCAAATATAATTAAAATGATGGTCAATACACAGGTTTTTTTTTCTACAGCTGATCCTTTATCACCCTTATAGGTGACACAAAGTCCTTTTCATTCTGTTTACTTAATAATAGAAAGTAAAAGAGTGGAAAACTGCAGGTTTTAGTCTCTGTAGATTTACTCTGTGGCCATTATAGAAGCTATCACCTTATCAAGAGCAGTCTGTGAAAGAAAGAGACAGCAAAGCATGATGTGTTTTAACATAGGTCAAGTTAAGGATGATCATAGTATGATCAAGCAAGTTCAATGACCTACTGTGGGAAGAAAGGGTATAAAAACCAGCTTGCATTCTGGAAAAGAACCAAGCGATAGAGTGTGAGTAAGTACTTGCTTTCTTACAACAGTTCGGGACATCCTTGCAGTAGCTGTAGGTTTAAGAAAAATGTCCTTGTTGTGTTCTGACTACAGCTGTATAAGCAGAGGATTTCAGAGAACTAGTGATGCATCTTCTGAGCCAATATGTAGCTTTTTAATTCATTATGGAAAATAGTTATCTCCTTTATTCTCTGTATTTAATTCACACAAACGAGATGGCAGCTGCTCAGAAAAAAAAAAATGGGAGAGATTCAGAAAGAGCTTCCTAGGTAAGGAGACCTTCCCAGTACAGTCTCCAGAGCAGCTGGGAATTTGTTGTTCTGAAGCAACCGGTATAGACCAGGTTATAAAGGAAAACTGAATAGTCCTCTTTATGGCCTCAGCTAACAATTAGGCACTGCATTTAGACCAGAACTTCTACAATACCCTTCCAACCCCCACCTATATTACATCCACAATTCACTTGCTGTCCCCGTGAGCAAGAAATTTACTTGGGCTTTGCAGGGTAGCTACATAAAATAACTGCAGCTCCATAACACCTATTTGCTCTGGGCAAGCCATCATTTGAAGTTATTGAGGTATAAGGCGCTGAGAAAGGTCTTGCTGAGACATGTAGTTAAAATTAATGTCACAGTGATAATGGAAGGATTTGAACAGGAAAGAGGTGTTCCCAGCTGTGATAGAGAAATGAAGGCACACACTTGCCCATTAGCGACTCCTCAAGTACTTCCAGCGCGTCTCATAGCCACGCGAGCTAGTTATTACACCGCTCGCTGCGATTCAGACTCCCGTGAAAGGTGAGAGTCAGTAATAACGATATTCATTTTATCTGATCAGTCACTTTGAAATATCTTAGGGGCTTCATTTTAACACCTGTGACTGGTACTCTAGATTTTTCCGTGCTTTTACTAGAGCATCAGGATTATTGGGGCCCCTTTGTGAGCTTGTCTTAACATGTTCTCTTCTTATTTAATTACTTAATTTCAATAGCAAAGCAACAAAAGAATCTTGTTATTTGTCTTCTTGACAAAGATACCTCATATTGCAGAGGAATGAACTGTAGGAAAGTCATAAAGGAATCCGTGTGTCTGAATTACACAACTGATAATGCACAATGCAGGTATTTCTTCACACTCCACTCATGCTGTTGTCCTCAAAACAACCTTCAAAAAAGAAGAGAGCATTCCCTATATTCCTAATATTCCCCTTATAAGGGAAGACAGAACTGTAACCGTTGCGGATCCTACGATTTTTCTATGCAGAGAAACATGGGAGCAACTCAAAAATGTACAAGGAAGGAATAGGATTTGGTACTGAGTATGGTCCTGCTTCTGTGGCAAGGACCCTGTTTGGGGCTACATTTGGAGAAAGCAATTTCTTACAGTTTGGCACACCTAAGGCTTCTCTTAAAGGAGTCATTTGGCTTTATGATTTTGCCCAAAGAGCAGGTGGACTAAGTTTAAAAATAGTGTTTATTTTCCTATGGCCAGCCTTTCCCCTTTAGTGCTGTCAGGATAATATTACAGACCCTTTGCCAAAATGTCGCTATAGGAAACATTCATAGTCCTGAACAGTAAGGTTCTTTGGGAGGAAAAACACTAATATTGAACCAGGTATTTATTTATCTTTTACTTTTTTTTTTCTTCTTTTTCCCAAGTACACACATAAGAGGTTACTCTAGCTCACAAACTCCTGTCGGGCCATTCATTCTTCTGTACAGGTGCTTTGGGATACAAAAGAAAGTCTATCAAGATTTTTCCTACATTCTAACAAAGCCAGTTGAATTCATTAGCCAGTTTTGGGGCATAGTGAACATATCGATGGCCCTTCAAGGAGAAGTGTTACAATGTCACCAAATGCATGAAAAGGCAAAATACAGCTGTCCTGAATTATTCTTAGGTCAATATGTATATTCCTGATTATTTTTAATGGTCTCCAATTCAAAGCCCTTAGCACTTTTCCTATTTCAAGATCAATATCTTGTTTCCTATGACAAAAGAGGATGATTACAACAACCACTCACACAGCTCCTTGCACTTGCTTACTCTGTGCAGTGTCTCCTTGTTATGGCTCACTTCAAACAAAACATAGGTGAGAGGTTTAGTAGGGGAGATTTCCTTTGGAAATCCTCTGTGATGGTTCTGCAGGTTAAAAGCAAGGCGTCAGTCCAGATGCTACTCCAGCCCTGTCCTGCTTCATCCAGCTCAGCTGCAAAAGATTTTTTTTTTCTTATTTCTTCACAAATTTAGCAGTTTAAGATGTATCTGAGGATGTTGGATATACTTGTGAACTACTGTGTGAAGTTTCACTGCTCTCACGACATGAATCTTGAATTTCCTTTTTACAGCCAGTGCTGATTTCCCGTACAACGGTCAAGCTATAGGAGATGGGGTTAACAGAAACTCTGCCATTATCGGAGGTAGGAAAAATGTCTATTTTTATAAGGTACTTTCCAATGTGATTGTGAAGGTTGAATTGTAGCTCCTAATGGATTCAGGCTATTTGCCGAGATCTGTCTCTGTGGGAAAGCAGCACCAGAACAAAGTTAAATAGAAGTTTATGTAACTCCATTCAGAAATTTATGCAACTCCATTGTTCTGGAAAAAAAAATCACTTTTAGTTTGTCTCCTCAGATGTAGTTTCAGCCAAATCTAAATATTAGTATTCATAATGCACATGTTAAGCATCCATGCAGAGAGCTACCTTGGTATAATTACTCAAGTTACAGAATAATTAATTCTTATGAGAAGGCAGGATGCTTTGCCAACTGTAGTATTTCAACATGACTATTTCAAACACAGTCTGTTGCACTCTTAAGAAAAATCACTGTGATCCTACTTTGTTTTCTAGGGGGGCCAACTTCTGTAAGTTATACACCTGTTAATCCCATTCAATGAAGTAGCTCTCCAGGTGAGGTTAATTAATTCTAGAATTGTCCTTGAATTAGCATTTAAATGAAGACTTGCTGACCAATGATCTTCAGAAATAAAGATCTTGATTAAATTTATGTGCACATGCAGTGATCTGTGCTCTCTTCTGTGGCATCAAGAGTTGCACCATAACTCTCAGAACAGAACTATATCACTGCATCATATTCTGAAAAGATGCAGAAATTGTTTTTCAAAGTCACCCTAATATTTTTTGATCAGCTTTATATGTAGATAAAATGACACACTGGTGTTTGGGGCTTTTGTTTGTTTGTTTGTTTGTTTTCTGTTTTTATTGTTGTGCAAAACAACACTGAGTACTGTTGTCTGTGCAGTCCAGCTGAAATTCTTTTTTCTTCCTCTTGGCCCTCTCAGAGGCGTATGCTTCCATACTCAGAGTTTGGTTTTTAACTCTAGCTTCATTCCTGTGCATTTTTTAGTAGTAATTTTGTTACTACTACTACTTTTCCCTACTACCGTGGCACCTTACAGTACTACAAGAACAGAACTGCACTCCTTAAAAATTCAAGACATACCTAAATGCATCAGCTAATAAAAGCAGTGTGGCATATTCCTGGCTAATTGAAAGATTTTATTTATTTATTTATTGGCTGATAACTTGATAAGAACTTCACCTGGGAGATGTGCTTTTGGAGATAAGGGCCAAGAAAAGGGAGAAGTGCTATTCTAGCACATCCTTACCTATGCCTAAGAGGGTAAAACTCATGGTGCCCCTATAGAAGAGGGCTGAGCACTAAGGTGAGTATTGCAGGGAGACTCAAAGGTGCCTCTTTGAAATAAATGTGATGGGGGGCTGCTGTGGGGCTGTGGTAGATGCGTGCGGCCCCTGCTTGGGAAGCGTGCGGAGATGCCTCCATCCCCAGTGCGCATGGTGTTTCTCTGCCCTACTCCCATCTCTTCTCTCCTTTGCCCAGGTGTCATCGCTGTGGTGATCTTCACCATCCTCTGCACCTTGGTCTTCCTCATCCGCTACATGTTCCGCCACAAGGGCACCTACCACACCAACGAGGCCAAGGGCGCAGAGTCGGCCGAGAGCGCCGACGCGGCCATCATGAACAACGACCCCAACTTCACGGAGACCATCGACGAGAGCAAAAAGGAATGGCTGATCTGAGCCCGGCGGCGCGCGGGGGCACCAGCCGGGCCGGGGGCGCGGGGGGGACGCTGGGCTGAGGAGAGGACACGGCTTCAGACTCTAGAGCACATGTATGGGAAAAAGATCAGCACAACAGGAGGAGCAAGCAACAGGGGGGAAAAAAAACATTGAGACTGGAGAAAAAGGAAAAAAAATCAAGGATATTGCAAGCATTTAAGAGAAATACTTTTTAATATTTATTTACAGCAAATTGCCCCTTCTGTATCCCAACACCTACAACAGAGCGGCTTTACGGCTTTGGCACTGGTGAAAGTTTCCAGTAATACCTGTCTGTTTCTGTGTGTGGTTCGAGGGGGTCTGGATGCCTGTGCCAAGGAGCGGAGCCCATTTTTTACCTTTTTCTAAAAGCTGCTTAAGATGTGGATAGTCCTGTTTGGAGAGCAGGGGACGGTGTGTTGCTCTCAGCATCGTGTCCTGCCTTCTGGGCAGGCTGTCCTCGTCCCCGACCTTCGTCATTATGCGTTTCATTTTGGTGTGGTTTGAACCGGGGGGGCTCTGGGAGGGCTCTGGGGGGCAGGGAGCGGGAGAAACGGGTCTGTGTTTAATGCAAACCCTGTTTGCCATGGGTGGGTGCCAGCCTCTTGACCCAGGCACTTGTGTACATGACATTGGCAATGTAAAAGCACCATTCCTATCACAACGACCACCAGAGAGGAGGAGGAGGATAAAGCACAGGACACTTGGGTTTTCTGTTTCTTCACTGGTCTCTCAAGGATGACAATGTTGTATGAGTCCATAGGCATAGTCGTTTTCCAAATCCTAACTCAACTGTGCCATGCCCTGTACTGAGGCACAGCTGCAGTGGGGAGTTAGAGCCAGACCTTGTTTGCTTCTGTTTCTTGATTATAGGCCATTGCAGAAATGCTAGTATAGCTTTGGTGCATTCGAGCCAGCAGGCTTCACGTACTGTATTTTGCCAACTTTGACATAGCAGTTTATTCTTTAAGTGTTTAATTTCAAACCCATTGGGAAAGTGGCTTTTTAACAGTGTCCTCTCCAGCAAAAGGAGCTTGAAAACGCTGCCTGAAGAGGAGAAACATATAGTGCTGGAAAAGAGTTAATTCTCAATGCACAGATTTGCCTGAACCATTATACTCTTCTTGGAAGTAAAGCAAGGACAGTACCAAGTGCAGCAGAGATCAGGGCTGGTCCTTATGTGTAGTTCGTGCAGCAGAACAGTACAAGGAAATGAATGTATTACAAGGCATCATCTCTGGTGCACTAGAAGCACAACACCAAGAGTTTCTCTTTAAAAGTATTTATGCTTGTGAGAATTTTAGGTTTGCTTACTCTTTAATATTGATAGCTTTAGTATGCACAGATTTAATCCATTTTTGCTTGCAAGAAAGATTTATTTTTTAAATTCACCTCTCCAATCTGATAAACTGAGCAGAGCTGCCGACTTTGATTTCCTTATCTCTTTTCTGTGTATATTTCATTTTTCTAGTTGCTGTAAAATGAAACAAATAAACAAAAAGATTTAATGGAGGGAGAAGAAAATACTGGAGACTTACCCAGCAAGAAATTTGTAAGCACAATTTGTCAAATAGGAAGACAAAACCAAATGGTTTGATTTTAAGGAGGGTAGCATACAGTCCTCTTCCGCATTTCCTCCACATTGATTTCAGATCAAATCAAACCCATTCATTTCTTCATTTTGTGAATTTGGACTTAACATACAAAGCACTGTAAATTAAAAAAAAAAAAAAAAAAAAAAAAAAAAACAAGACTATTGACTGTTCCTCAGGTAAATATGCGCAGCAGGGTTCAGGTAGTGCTCCTGTCTGCTGCCTGGCCTCCAGTGTTAGCCTCTCCCCTTCCTGTGCTTACTTGAGCGGATTAACCCTTATCCTTGTGTCCCCATGGGCATGCTAAAAGGTGAAATTGAGCCTGCACCACTAGCTGTTCAGCAAGATCCATCATTTGTTTCATGTGGCAAGCATCTGTGATTGAAAATGTTTTCTTTGTATTTAATTTGATTTTAATTTTTTTTCAGTCCACTCTCTTAAAAAAGGCATATATCCTTGCCTGTAACTTCAGGCTATCAAGGGGAGGGAGTAGAGCATCATTTGCCTAGACTGGGGGTTGAGTTGTTCACTTTCTAATCTGAATGTCACATTCGGGAGGGGGCCAAACACACATAACCTGAGAGATGAGAATCCTCTGTGTCCTCACATGAGAGAGACCAGCCCCGCAGTGGCCATGCAGAGCTACCATGGGCCTCAGCACAGAACTGTCAGGGACAGAGAATCAGGTCTTTGAGTACCTGAGTCTTAGGCCAAGCTACCCTGCAAGCACGGATCTCTAGAAAATATCCTTGGACCAGTGACATGTGCTTGCAGTAAACTGGTGTCCTAAATTTTAATGCTTCAGGATTTGCTTCTTAACAACAGGGTTTAAGTTTCTTAAGTTGCAAGCCTCTGTGTGTCTCCATTAAACTGAATGTCAAAAATTCTTTATGTGAAATTAATTCATACAGTGTTAAAGTGATGATAATCTTCAAATGTATCATTATTTTCTTGATAAGTCACTTCCATAACTCTACAGCTGCTTTGAACTGCTTTTTTGTAGCTCTCTTCCCAAGAGCTACATTAACAATTCTGCCTCTCCTTAGCTGGACCTTCGCCATGATCTTGGGACTAGCTGTGGCTCCTTGTGTGGGCGTTTGATGGCTGTAGGGGTGACAACCTGGCTGTCTGCTTGTGTTTCCATTTTACACATGCTGACCACTCACTAGCCTTAGGAATGAAGGAGGAGCAGGCTCAGAGAAGTAGTGTGTATATTTTTGCTGGTATAGTATATACTCTGAGGACTTCCTCATCTGTGGTTGTATTATTGGAGGTCAAAATAATGTTCTTGGTCAACCTTTTTCATTTGTGTCAAAATACTGTCCCTCTTCCTGTAGTGGGAAAATCTGAGGGAGAGGAGAGTGGATCCTGCTTTCGTACTGTACTTTCCCCAAATAATATTAAAATAATCAGTGATATCAGCTGTTTTAATTGCTTCACCTATCTACAATGCAGAGGAAAATGTAGCTTCTTGTGATAGGAGAGGACAGGACGTGGATAGGAGGGGACAGGGGATAGGAGGGGATTGGCACAGGCACTGTTGTGTGCCAAGTGTGCCTGTGAAAGGCCTGCTCCCAAGACACTGACCCAACGGAATTGCCATTAACTGTCAAGAGAGCAAGGTCAGGCTCAGAATTAGGAGTCTCAGTGAAGGAATGTAAGCAACATTTGGATCCCCATCACAAAACACAGGGATGACTAGGTTATGAGTCGCGGAACTCCCAAAGAGCTAAAATGCTGAAGAACTGATTTTGATATCAATGCAGCCTTTAGGGAAAAAGCAACATTCCAGTGACTTGTTTTTTAATAATTCAGATTCTGCTTATTCTATATTTGCCGAGAGCTATGTATCTTTAACTGGTACTAGAGTATTTCTGCATTGTATTTTTGTTGCCTTAAACCTTACCCATCCTTTCCTATCTTGCAGAGCAGTTACTGCTTCACTGGTATGGCAGCATCTTAATACTATGCTCAAGCTGGTATGAAGTATACGAAAGGACAATTGTTATCAGTTTACAAAGACTGCCAAAGCAATTATATATGTGTGCAAGTTTAGTGTGGTTATAAGAATTCCGTTTAAAAGGCTGCAGTAAATAATCGCATTTTTTTTGAAAGTGGATGTTCTTTAATGGCAGATGCACCTGATTTGCAGGATATCTACTAAAATGTGAAGCGCTCTCTCAATTTGATAAGCAATAGCTTTTGATACAGTTTCTCCCATGCATTATTTTACATTCCAGCAAACATAGTTAGTCTATAAGGATGTAACTTTTGAAAAGCAGCGTCTAAATTCCATTAATCACATTTGGTTTTCCATTCCTAAGGAAATGAAACAGAGACCTTGCCTTCTAAAAGCAACAGCATGTATATTAGAATGAAAGATGGAAAATATGTATGTACGCTTAACATTTTCTGTGAATGTCTTTCCGTTTAACTGAAGTTCTATTAGAAAACAAATTGGTGAATTAAAAAAAAAAAAGGAAAAACTCTATAGTTTTAATTAGTCCTATGTCTGTTTCCTTGTGCTTTGTACATTCTGATCTTTGTAAATTTTCTTACTCTAGTACCAGAAAATGATTTTGAGAAAGGACAGAAATTTCTGCCTCATAAGAAAAGACTACATGAGATAAAAAACTGCATGAGATGAGGGGACTTCACAGCTATACATAAGAAGAGAGGTTAAACAAAACCAGGAAATAATTATTAAAGGGCATTTAGGTCCTTTCTACATCAGGCAGCTCGGATGGCACATTGTGGCCAAGAGTTTTGGGCTGTGTAAATCCACTGCTGTAGGAGTGGACTGAAAATTGCAGTATTTGCAGCATTGCCTGCGTGGTACAGGTTCCACTGTAAAAACAAATTCCAGTCCAAAAATTACTTGGTCATTTGCCACCTCTTCCTCTCGTAGATCTATTCCTTCCTTTTTGAATGTAAGCCTTGTGTTGAAATTGTCAAGAAAATGTATACACAGCTGCACAGACTTGGGTCTTTTTCCCTTAACAAACTACCTTGTCAGTCTTCAAAAAGGTTTTATGACATGTAATTTTATGAAGAACTGTGCTAAGAGCGTAAAATCTAGGCAGGCACATCAGTGTAGCCACTGCTGGAGTCAGTGGGGCTGTGATTGTCCCAACCTTTTGCTCTCTCTACAGAATAAATTGTCTTAACAACTCTTCTAAAATCTTGACCTCGTCTAAGACCTTAACACACATTGCAGAATATAATTGCAGTCAAGTCGTGCAATGCAGGGAGCAAAGGTTTTTCAAGTTTAAAATGCTTTTGATACTTGTGAGAGTATCCAAAAGAAGTAAAGAAGCCCAAAGAAGTAAAGTCTTTGCTTTTCACAGTCACAGTGTGTGAGGTTCACTGAGGTCACAAGTGTGCAAGTTCACATTGAAATACAAGGACATTTTGGATGAGATGTCTACAGCTCTTTAGTAATTACAACCAGAATGTGGGTACACAGTGCAGAACATAATTATACCAAATGTGCTTTAAATCTAGGAGTCTGTAGTGCTGGCAGAAATCACTCAAAATGAGGTGCAGTTTTGGAGATAAATTCAGATTTTGCCCTACAGTACTTCCCATGCTACTTAAAATGAGAACAAGCTTGGCCCTACTTACCACCAAAATATTTATTTAGGAATCCACAAGACAGTTCCCACTGTTATACTCTGTTTGACTTTCACATATAGGCAGTTTTCCTGAAATACTAAGCTCTAAACCCTGATTTATGTCCTCAGCTTCCAAACCACGAAGAAAAATATTTGAAAAACTCTTTAAAGAAAGAAATCATTTCATATAGAAAGGAAATTCTAGTATGAACAGATCCCAATGCAAGGTGCATTTCTTTTGAGTAATAGAAATATACAATTGAAGCACAGATTATTCTAAGTGATATAAAGCACAATGCAAACAGCTCCTGTGAAAAGCAGTTTGGGATGAAGGTGTTCTGCAAATATATTTAGATGCTGTAATCAATTTAATGAATCCTGTTCCTTTTGTGACATATTAGCTTCCAGTAATGTCTACTTGTGTTCCTGCTAGTAGTCTCTTTTAAATGGAAAACATCTGGATTAAACAATGTGAGAGATAAGTGTGTATCCCTTGTTTGATCACACATTGATGTTGCTGCTCTGTTATGTAATAGGGCATAGCAAATGGGTATTTCCTCAGCCTTGCGTTTCACAGAATTAATTCTGTTCTCTCCAAATGTCAGACAGAGATGTACTATTAGCATATTAATTATTACAGCATAAGGACATTTACACTGATAATTTTAACTGTTATTCTGGATTCTAGCAAAGAAATTTTTGTTTTTAAATTGAAAATTCATATCAAGTGGAGTAGATGACATTTCGTAAGAAATAGGGAATGTAAATCATTGGAATTGCACAATTATAGGGGAATTTTATCATGCCAAAAAATAAACGATGCCAGGAAGAGTTTCTTATTGCCCTGCAGCTAAGGATTTAGGTTAGACGCTGTGACGTGATTATACCATGCTCATCTTCTTTAGCCAAAATATTTGGGCTTTCACATGCTTTAAAAAGACAAGCAGTAACTTCAGGTGATGCAAATCTAGGCTGCGTCTGGGAACAATCGAACCTAACAGAGCTCCTGTATTGAGTCCTGGGGCAACCTTCTTTTTTTTTTTTAAGCTACATGCAGATATGTGAGATAAATAAACTTGTCCCAATAAAGACAAGTCATCCCATTTATGCTAATACTTATTCTCTAAATTAAGCATCTTCCTAGCTACTGTTAGAGTGTCCCTGAAGCAGTCTGACCTTGGCACCGCCCATAAATAATTCACAAGCTGGTTTAACAAACCAGTACTGCTTAGTCTCCAATGTCTGTATTAGTTAAATATTTGAAAATGTGTTTATGCCATGCCACAATAAAGTGCTGATGTATGTTGATATGACTATGCACCATATCAGCAACTAGCCATACTTCAGGTTCTGCTCTAAAACCAAGGGCTGCTTGCAGAGGTTTCTCTTTTGTGTCTCTTGCATTGATGTGATCTTTAGCACTGATCTATAAACTGCTTCCAAAGGGCAAGGTAGCAAAAAGAAATTCCACTAGCACATGTGCTGAAGCCCAGAGTAATGTTCCAGACTAACATCTAACTTACCCTTCTTGTTTTTCGCTGATAAACCCACCACATTTTACTGTCATTCTATGTAAACACCACAGCTCTTAGTAACACTTGATATTTTGATTTACACTGAGCTTTCTCACCTCCCTAAAACATGGCTAATTTAGTGGAAAGGTTGTATGCTGCTAAACTCATACCACATGTTATTTTTACAGCAGTTTTTACTGTTTATAGTACTCAGTAACTGAAAGTTAAAGTTTGCTTTCTACCATCTACCACGTTATTTTCTAACCTCTTTGTATTTGTTCCAAAATTACAACCTTGTCTGGCAAAGCGAGCCTAAAAACGTGCACGCTTCTGGAGTGTGCACAATCCTGGAGTCCTGTGCACGCTTCCTTCTGTTCCGCACACCCACCTTCCTATGGTTGTTTCCTAGTTTTCCCCAGGAGATATAAATTCTGAAACAAATATCCAGCAAAAGGCGTCTCGCCCTTTCTTCAGGGGCACAGGAAGGCAGAATTAATCCACAGATGTGCCTTAACCTTTGTGGCACATATGGCCAGTGGTATCCTCTGCAGTTCTTATACCACCATTATAAAGGCTTTGCCTCTAATAGTTTTAATCACTTGAAGTTTTAAAGGTCGGTCTCAACAGAGGCAACATCTCACCACTCTCACAGACTTTGGCTAATGGCATATCCAAAAAAATTCTTAACAGTATTTATGAAATAATTTTGTTTTCATTGGACCAGCATCTACTCTCCCTTAGATGTTGGAAATTCCAAAGCCGCTTCTGCATATAGAGCTCCTGAGATATTATCTCACTCTGATCCACCTCCACCATTGAGTCTGACCTCTGGAAGCCCCAAATAAATTACAAGACAGTATCAAAGTCACTTTGCAATAGAGAAGGCAAAGGAATTCCTCAATTCCTCTTAAGTCTTACTTGAAGCACAGTGCTTTCTATAAATCATGGTTGGTTCCACTTCCTATCCTGATAGGGAAGGTATTTAACTCCACCGTGCTCTTCAGTGGATGGAGACAAATCAGTGGTCTGCGCAGGTGTGACATAGAATATCTAGAGTCTTAACAAACATTGGACAGCTGGAGTTCATGGAACTTTTCTGACAGAAGGCTTCATTCAGCACAATATTCCTGAAAGGCTTCAGCTCCTTGACATCTCTGTTTGACTATTGCTGGTTAACATGCTCTTGGAAATGATCTCTACTGATGTAGTTGTACTCGTAGATGCCAACCTTAATGAAGTGTTTTATTTCATGGGAAACAAGTTAATTTGTGGGGATTCAATAAATTCCCCTATTGCAGACAGCTTGGGATGTGCTCAGTCTGAAGCTTCTTACTGACATATATAGAGACAAATATATAGATAAATAGATATTTTTATGGAGATGTTTTATAAGTGGCCTTTGCTTTGTGCATGGTAATTATTGCCAAACTGTTGCTACTAAGGAGCTAGAAAATGGGTGGTGCTGCAGCGTTTGGAAAGTAACCGCCTTTCTCTGTGGCAAGTGGGATATAGGATGTGAGCTTATGTTTTAGTTTTATTCCTCAACTATAATTTGCATGGTTTGGATTTGTTTTTTGTCTCTGTGTCTTTTTTCATTGTTGTTGTTTGTTTAATTTCCTTCCTCATGGGTTCTCTGATGGGGGCGCACTGGGAGCTTATTTCTCAGTCTCGAGAGTGGAATGAAAGCCATCTGCACAGCACATGAGGATGGCTAGTGTTAGGGCCTCAAAACACCATTTCTTTAGCAAGTTATTGGGGTCTTCACTCTTTCCTGAGGTCATCCAATTTCTCTAGTTTTGCTTGGCAAGATAGCAACTAGCACCATCTGGGCAATGGATATTGCCTAGTAGGCAGGAAAAGGGGCCAGCAGAGAGTAGGGCCTGAATGAGGATTCAGATATAGATTCACAAACATAGCTGTAGCAAAATACTGACAAAATTGCTATCAAGGCAGATTATTTTAATTCCAGTTTTCATTTACTCTTATGTTTTTTCTTATGCTTTCTGTCTGTATGTCATATATGAATAATCTGTATCTACTGGCCAGCCAGCTCTCAATAGCTTGGCTCTTGGTTAGAGATAAAAATGTAGCTCATGCTTTCATGTCCCACTCCTGCCACATGTTGTTGTCAAGCAGGCTGTACCCAGGAAAGGCACAGAGACATCAGTGGTCAGGAAAGCTAAATCAGCCCCTCACCTCATCTCTCCAATCGCAGTCGAAAGCCAATCCTGCCTTTCCAATCCCCCAGCGCTGGCCCAGCATCCTGGTGGGTGAAACAAGATGTGATTTGGTTCCAGTTATTCTAATCCACAGGTTTTTTTTTTAATGAGCACAATTTTTTCCCGTGGGAAGAGAAAGCTTAATCAGAATATGACAGCTATTTAAACAAAAATGTGCATATTAAAAAAAAAAAATCCTAATCTGAAAATATAGTGTATCTGAGATTCCTCTGTTATAGACATTTAGTCTACAGATTTATGGCTACATTTGCTATGTTATGCTTGGATAAACATATAATTCATTGAAATACATGAGACTGATAAAAGTAATACAATCTCTTTAAGGAGAATAAACTGTTTGTAAATTTATAAGGAGTATAATCTGTTAGGCCTTATTTGAATTATGTACTGTGGTTTGGTAAAAGTACAACATTAAAAGAGCCTTGCCAGATAAGGACTCGGGTTTTTTTGTGTGTGTGTGCATGTATAGTTATTTTATTTAATGTCTTGCCTTAACAAGAAAGCTTTGCAGGTTGCATGCGAACACATTGCTTAAGCCACAATCGTCTTCTCAGCAGCTGTGACAACCTGTCCTCTGAGTGCTCTGATAACTGGCTGCTACAGGAGTCATCTCAGTGACATTTCCACCACAGAGTCTGAGAGGTTAGGTTCTCTGGGCTTCATCCCTTGCTCCCAGGCAGGTCCTCAGGACCTCCAGCGTGACCCAGGCAGGGTTCATGAGAGCAGAGGAAAAACAAGACGCAGGTTTGCGTGTGGGTGGGATGTGGGAGGACTGAGCCAAGTGGCCCTGTTGCTCTTTGTTTGTGCTTGCTGGACCTTCTCAAGGAAGCAACATATAAGCAATAGCGAATGGGTCAGGAAGCTCTTCGGAAAAGCACCTCAACACTGCCTGGCTCAGCAGGAAAAGGGATGCACCAAGTGGGCCATGGAGCAGAGCAGCTTCCAGCTGCTTCTCAGATGACCCAAGGAGAAAGGAAATTCAGGTGAAAATGCATTAACTTGAGTGTGAAAATAAGTGCTGATTTAGAGTAGGCTTAGCAAATGAAGGGATTGGAAATCTCCTGGAGATCACAGAACGGCTGCTCAAGCAGGGTCATCTACAGCATGTTGCCCAGGATCATGTCCAGACTGTTTTGAATATCTTCCCTTGAGCTGCTGGCTTCCTAATGCAGACCAGGCTATCATTGGCCTTCTTGGGCCCTATGTCACAAGGGGTAACATAATAAGCAAATCTGTATACAGATGATCAAGGGATGGAAGAAGTGAATTTCTTTTTCTGGGTCATTTCTCTCCTTCCCCAAGTAAATTTTGCACAAATGTCTTTATGGAAACAGAAGTGACTGGGAGCACTACTGGAGAATTTTTAAAGAGGATTGATTAAAGCAAATAATAATAAAAATTCAAAATAATCCCATCACAGTGCATCCAACCATGCACAATGCTTATTTAATGGGAGAAAGATCTGGGAAATTTTTAGGCCTCTTCATGCAGGAGTCTGTGCATCACCCTGCCAGGCCATAGGCTGTGTTGTAGTTATGGGCTCTTCCCCTGATGTGCACATATCTAACCTGCTTCTTGTATGGAGTATGTCTCTCCTTGCCCAAGTCATTTCAGAAAGACCTAAGGCTACTCCAGGTTGTTGTGTTTGAGCCTCAAATACTATACGTAAGGGGACTGCCAGGAAACTAGTATGTGGCTACATATTATTTGGGCACCAGCCATGGCAATCTGTGACCTCCATTTTCTTCCTGCCTCTGGAAAAAGGAGATAAAACACTTGACTTCAGCTTTGATCCCAGAAGAAGGCATCTCATGGTCTGAATAATTGCTAGCCAGCACCCTGGGCTGTCATGTTTTGTACAACTAGGGATTTCCCTCCCTCTAATTGTGCTCCCTCTTCTGTAAATTAAAAAAAATACTTTCCCACCTCTTCATCAGAGTAATACAGATATTTTTATTCTACTCATCAGCAGCCCAGTTCATCAGCTTTAAATGAAGCGGTAGGTTCAATGCTGACTAGATTAGGGAGGACTGCTCATGGTAGTGGGTGAGGGGAATGGTTCCCATCCGTTCTTCCGGCTTCCTCCTGCCCCCATTCTGCTCTGTCCGACCAGTTGGCCTAGGACCTGCTGCCCACAGATGCTGAAAGTGCCTTAGTGCTGCCTGTAGGATATGAAAGCGAGGGTCAGGGAACTTCCTCCTTGAAAATCCTCTGATTTACTAATTGAATCCCAGGAATTTCCTTCAGGCTTTGGGTAATTGAGGACTGCTCATCCAGGTCAGATCAAAGGTTCAGCTCATTCCTTGCCCTGTTTCCCCCAGAAGCAGGTGCTAGGAACAGTTTAACAACACAGGTGAGTAACACAGTGTAGTCGCAGTGCTTCCCCACAGCCAGTGACTGGCAGCTAAAGGTGTTTCTGAGCCAGGGGTGTTTTTAAGTGCTTCAGTTGTCTTTCTCCTCCCTTTTCAGTATGTGCTTGTGGCTAACAAGTGGTATCTCCTTGCCCTCAGTTGAGACTTCAAAATAGCAGATTTCTATGCCATTTGCTTTTAAAGAAAACTAGCAACAAAGCAAAAAGAAGTTTTTTTGCTCTTTTGCTCTGCTTGCTAATGAAACAATTTCACCAAGTCTTAAAGCACAGGTAAAATAAAAACTTCAGTGACTACGGTGTGTTCAGTGCTTTGCTCAGTGTGTTTTGTTGCACTTGGGCTTGTCTGCTAAGGCTTCCTCACACTAGTCCAGTTTCAGTCTTTGTAATATCTTATATTTTTCCCAGGAGTGCCAAAAGGGAAACATTCTCTATCTGGAAACAAAGACTCCCAGCACCTTCTTGCTACTGACTGGACAATGAGATTAGTCACAAGAACCACATCGATAGAAGAGCTGCAAATTCCTACATATCTTGGCAGGAGGTGGTGAAGGCAAGAGCAGAAGTTAGTGGTTTGGCTGCTTGGTTTGGTTTATAAGCGACACGATAAAGATACATTTTAAATCCTATTGAATGCAAAGCCTCAGTAGTCCATGAAAGAGGATTTTTGCTTGCAGAGCTGGGCTGGGTAAGAGGCTAATTCCCAAATCCTTCTGGTGTTTCACACCAGGATCTGAGCAGGAGAATTATCATAGTGGCTCCAGTCTCTCTACAGGTGTTCCTACATGTGCCCTAAACCTGGGCATCCAAATGGAAGCAAAGGCTTGTTTAATCCCTGCAGCTGCCGGCAGAAGGATCTGCAGGATGGAAATGGCCATTGGAATACGGCCGAAAGGAGCCTGGGGCAGAGCAGACTGACAGCAGCCAGGGCACCCTGCCCTCTGTGTGACCAGTAGCTTCCACAACCTCCCAGGAAAGCAATGTCTTTGAGCAGGGGTAGAGTTTTCAATCTGAGCTTTGTTACAACCCCGAAAAATTTTCTACCCTTCTCTCCTTTCTCCTCCCCAGTTTTCTCCCATTTTCAAAGGCCTTAGGAAATCTTACAGTTTCATGTTGGGGGGGAAAAAAATCGCACTTTGATGTGTCACAATAACTTTCATTGATTTTTTTTTCCTTTTGGTTTCTTGTACAATTGATTTTGAGAACAAGCGTGCAGCAACGATTCAGCTCACAATGTCACAGCAGGACAGAATTACCTTAGGGAAAGGGCTTGGGTAGAAATTATGAATGACTTGATCGTGTGCCAGGAACACCCATCATTTTTCAGTTGAGCTATCATCAGCACTGCATCATGCAGAAACAAATCTTGCCTAGGAATAAATTAGGAAACACTATTTGTCTCCAGTCACAGAGGCTTTCAAACCCTAGACTCCTTCAGCCCTTTCCTCTTACTCTTTTGAAATTATTATATGTTCACATCTACCCCTGATTTTAAATGGGTTTGTCTCTAACCTAAGAAAAGACTCTCTAAACGTCCCCTCTCGTAGGGGTTTGCACTGCCTCTAGTATATCCTTTTGGGGGCAGAGAAGGAGAAAAGAACTGACTGAACTGCCCCCTGCAAGGGTAATGTTGCGGAGGGAGAGGCAGTGGTGGTGAGTACTTACAACAGAACAAGCCTAAAAAAACCTAAAGCCAAAAGAGCCTAAGAAGGGGAAAGTGAGAGCAAAAACAAAGGTGAGAAAAATATTCAAAAGCCTTAGTATGGGCTCCTGTAATGGAGGATGAATAGCTGGATTCCATTTAGAAGCACATTTACGAGGTTTGGATGTGCCATTTGACACCACGTTCCCTTCCAATGGTAGCATTTCTGGCATTAATGATAGATATTTTTACCAGGGACTCAACCCCAAAATATATTGTTAGACAGCTTGCTCATGCTGAGTTCTTCCATTAATATTTCCATTTGCTCTAGAGGATGCCCTTGAGACTTATGGCTGTACAGAAATGGCATTTTGGACTTTTGTCAGGAGTTGCATTTTGTTACTGGAAGCTTAAGGTAAATTGGGGATAAAAATAACTGACTAAAAAAGTAAAATAGTTAATAATAATAATTTAATAATAATAATAGCTTTGCAAAGCTTCCAGTAACCAAATAAGCATCAGAAGGGAATACGCAAGCACTGTTGTGCATTGGTGGTAAGATTTAATCTCTTCTACCCTGGTGGAATTCAGTAAGAAGAAAGGAAGCCTGTCCCACTTCATTCATAACCCTTTAACCTTTCTGTAAACTAACACTGCAGACTTGTAAGTAGTAGCTTGAAGTTGTCAGCAGAGCCTTGGATTATGCTCTTTCCTTTGAAACAATTCCTGTAAATTATATTTGTTTTCAGAATAGTCCCTGTACATTTTGAGTGTATATGACGGTAACTTTCAGATGCAGGCATGAGTGAAATAAAAAGCCATTTATTTTTTTCTCTCTGCGCAGTTGCAATATTGAGAACATCTTGCAGGCACTCAATATTCATTTAATTGCAAATGACTGCTGATTTTACTAAATCACATGACAAACTTGATTCTTCCAGCCAGGTTTCAGTGTGGTTTGCCTCCCAGTATCACCTCTGTGATCAGATTTACATAATGTATTTACTGTAGTACTGGATATGTCAGATTATGTGATCAAGAAGCTGTTGGTTTTCTTAACCATATTACACAAACATTTGGTCGTTATATTAGTATGCAGCATTTCCCAGGCAAGTTTTACAGCTTCAGTATATAAGAAATGAGTTGGGCAAGTCATCTGCTCTCTGGATATACTAATGGCTGTAATAGCAACTGAGTTAAGCATCTCTGTGCGGCAAGGGCTCACAGGACTCACAAATCAGGACTCACAAATGCAGGTGATGACTGTCTCTCCATTTTGCTATGAATCCAGACAAGCTCTTTGGAAGACAATTTCACAAATACAAGTAGAAAGGAAAAATATAGGAAAGGAAAATAAATGAGAGGAGAGGAGAGGAGAGGAGAGGAGAGGAGAGGAGAGGAGAGGAGAGAAGAGGAGAGGAGAGGAGAGGAGAGGAGAGGAGAAAGGAGAAATGGTAAAAGAGCATATAGTTTGCTTTTGCAACATTAGTGTTTTTGTTGTAGGAAATGCAGAGCTTCTGATGGAATTGCTGAAAAGAAGGAGTGAAGATAGCTGTACAAGAGGCTGCAGAGGGGGATAAAATAAGGGGCAGGAAAATCAGAGACTGAGTGGAGGGACAAGCTGACTGTAGTCTGTCTTGTGTGAGTTAGTGGTTATTGTTATAAACAAATATACAAACAAACAAAAAATAAACCCACAAGGAGAGAAGGAAATTTAACGACCCTTCCTGCTGCTCTGGGGCTCATTCACCAGTCTTGAAATGTGCTCTGATGCAGGGAGGCAGGGGAGGCTCCTTTTTTATACCAAGGAGTTAAGAATTGAAATGGAGACAATACTGAAGAGAAATCCTGAAAACTGCAGATCAGAAGTTATTCTTTCTCTTTCTTATCATTTTTTTCTTAAAGAAACCTAAGATAGAATTTCAAACAAAAGAGCTTTTCTGGTTTAAATATTTCGCTGAGAACCCGAGATTTGTGCGTGCATGTGTGTTAATGTAAGATACGATTGAGAGCAAGTTAATCTAAAGAGTGCCACCTGGTGCCTGCAAGAACGAGTAGCGTGCGTAGGTGCAGCAAGGCTCTTTGGCAGTGTGTGACTGAAGGTGTGTTTTTAATGAGGACTCCAGTTGTTTTAATTCCTTCTTGCACCAACCTGAAGCTGGGACACCACTTGGTGTGAGGTATGTACAAGGGGATACCTGACACAGATGGATTTCTGATGTTTTGTGTGTGCCTGCATGCTTATGCAATTGCTGCTGCTTGGTATGCAGCTCGAACACAGGCTAGAGTCAGGCGAAAAGACCATAAATTGCCTCCATGCCCCTATTATTCTTACTTGCTCGTGCTGAGCTCTACAGCTTGTCATGGGATCATCATGTTTCTTAGTGAATTCTCTTTGTTTGGAAAACAACTGAAACTGGTGCTCCTTCATCCGCGAATGAACTGAAACATGAATAAGTGCACCTCTTCTGATATCTGCTTGTATGTTGAAGCACAAGAGCCCAAGTGGCTTTCTGCTAGCTGGACGCCAAACAACTTTTCTTAGGTTTCTTGAAATTAGTGCTAGGTATCTGCTGTTGCAACTGTGAACACATAGGACCATGAGCTACTTGCCTGAGATGAGATAATCTGCATCCACTTGTAAGTAGGATGTTGCTGCCATCCAGGAAAGAGACAGAAATCTTAATGTCACACCTGAGAAGTCCGCTAAGGTAGGATTTTAAAATATTCAGTATCCTACATAACTGGAAAGTTTGGATCACCCTGTCTAAAATCAGCACACATTCTCCATTAGATGGCATATCTTCTATAGAAAAAATAGACTGTGTGGTATCTCTTAGAAGAACTACTATTCATGAAAACTAAACTAAATCCCAGTTCTCTTTGGAGATATTGTATGACATCAATGACCAGTTACAGCTCCAACTTCATTAATTTACAGTTCCTAAACAGTCATGAAATAATACCACTCAAATGTTGTCTTTCTTTTTGTGATTTAGTAGAACATAAATAACCACCTTATCTTGGTCCTGTGACCCCAAGAACACAATGTTGTACAACCAGTATTGCATTTCTTTATAGTATCACCCCGAACATTGAGATCGAAATGCAGCATGTGTTCAGTAAGGGCTGTTATTCTTCAGCATAAGATAAGCTGATATAAATTATCTTCTACTCTGGACATATTTACCCTTAAAAAACACAGTGAACATCCAGATCGATGTCTATTGACTTAGCAATAAGCAGAACAGTATGGCCTAGATCCTCTTGAGCTGCAGCCTTCTCCACTTTCATGTGCAAGGCATATCTAGTTGGCAGAGCTGGAAGGAGGATGCAGAGAGCAGTGCCTGACGTGGAATTAATGCACTACTAACTAGGAGCTGCATTTTTCAGAAATCCTGAGGGAATCAGATTAGATGTGTGAATTGCCCATCTATCTCAATAGATGTTAATCCAGGAGTTAATAGTATTTCAGATACTGATGCTAACTGTAATTCATTGGTTGCCAAAGAACTGGAGAAAGGAAACCTTTCTGAAGTAAACAGTATTTCTCTTTCAAAATGTTCTTCAGGTAAATAGGCTTCATTCAAAAGCACATTTCCTTGAGAAGACTCCATTTCCAATAAATCTCTCCAGCTTTTGTTGCTGAAAACCCCAGGAGGAAAAATGTAACAGAAGCCCCACAGTCTTTTGCATAGGAAAGCAAAACCTTGCCAGCTTCACTGTCATGTTAATGAAAACTCCTCCAGGTGATCGGCAGGGCAGGTAACCAGAGAGCCTATGCCCTGGCTGGGGACACCAAATTCTCCTTCTCTTGCTTGAACTCAAAGTAGCCTCCAGCAAGCGGAGAAGGCTCCGGCACAGGGACTGCATGACCAGCATGGATATCTCTGCTGGTCATCAGCATGGAGGAAACCACTCTGGCAAATCTTGGGTTTGCTGGTGCATTACAACTCCTTCTGTTCGGGTCGTCCGCTCAGTTTACAAGACGAGAAAGATCTTATCTGCTCAGACAGCCCAGCTTTATCAAGCTTTTTTTATCAAGCTTTTTATATTTCACAGTGCACACAGGAGATGTACATCCCTGAAGCTGCTCTGCTGGCTGAGCTTGGCATTAGAAATACACGTGCCAAAGGGGCAGAAGGGAGGCAATGGTCCAAGGTGAGAGACTGGACTAGGTGCTTTTGTGCATTTACAGGAATACTCTCGAGATCACCCTCATCTTGCTCAGAGAAGACCAAAAAATTCCATGAACACACAATACCTTTCATTTTGTTTTGTTTTGTTTTGTTTTATCAATCAGAAAAGGAGTTACAATACATTTCAGAAATTATACTGCTCATAGTCTGCTGTACTAGGTAGCTTCAGAGAACCATCAAGCTCTGTCTGTCCTCTCCGACCTTTGCTCTTCCTTTTTAAAAGGAATTAGAGCAAATAGTTGTATCCGCAGAGCTGTGTCAGCCCTTTCCAAACCCATCAGAGACCAATTACTGGCATTTTAGCTTCAAACTGGTGTCACCGAGCAGGTCACTGTATGCAAAATATGCTTTTCATTTTTTTCCTCTCCTGTAATCAGGGAAACTTGGGCAAAATTAAAAAGCAAGCAAGTGAAATTTCCCCTGGTGCCCACGGGAAGGAGAGGTGAAGTTTTGTGAGCTTGCTTGCGTAACTAATGAACTGCAGGCTCAGTCCAGCTTTTGCTGACCCTCATTTTACCATAGCAAGCTTGTAGATCTACATAATTGTGGTGGGTCAGAGCTGCAATTAGGTGATTTGTAAGATTGATCAGAGTGTTAACTACCTAAAATGCGTGGAAATGTGCCTAGTGCCACCCAGGCCCTTGTGTAATGGTCATGCCCAAGGGGCTGGTTGGACTGGTCACCAAAGCTGCCTTGCATACTCAGCACAGTAAGAACCACTAAGCACAGCAAAACTATGATAACAACAAGCATTAGTCCCAGGGTGTGGATTTCACCTATGTTGACCATATGAAATGAGCCCTATTTTCAGCACTGCATCTCAAGTGTACTCCAAGGTGTCTGTTGATTTTCATGGCCAAGATAAGCCCCACCATAACTTTCTGCTAGGTCGCATTTGGCAAATTGCAAGTGATCTCCAAGGCACAGGGTTAACCCGGGTGTATGTAAACCTGGCTCTTAAGGAAAAGCATGCCAGGAATGCAGTTGGAGGTTGGTCTCCTTACTTAAGCATACAGGACTGATACTCATTTTACTCAAACACATTTGGCATACTCACATACTCAAACACATTTTTGCCACCGGACACACCCATCAGATTCCATAATAGCATTTTAAGTAACAATAATTGAATTTTAACTGCATATCAAAGCTTTACAGTCACCTAGGCCTTGGCAGAATTGCCAGTGGTTAGCTGACCTGGATTCAGTAGGATATACATCAAAGTGAGAGGGACTAAAGATTAATCTCACAGGCTGTTCCTGCATAGATATTTATTTTTCTTAGGTGTACAAGTAGTCATTAAGAAATATAAAATAGTTATTCTGCAATACCAAATTGTCAAAGTCTGTAAATTATTTCAAATAATGCAAGTTTCAACAAGAGCAGTGCATCGAGTTTGTGCAGAGGTCTATAATCCATCATGAGACACTGCTGTTGTATCATAAAGAGTTTTGCTGTGATATGTGGATGTAGTCAAAGAATGACTTATTGAGTTGTTATAATGGGTGAATGACTTTTTTTTTATAATTTACCATACAATAATTTAGAAAGTGTAGCTCCTGTTACATTAAATTATTTCCCCTGCAGCTTTTAAATGAGGATGGTTTTCAAAGGAGGCATACCTCTTACATTCAAATTACTTTCTCTCTGCCCTGGAAGAATTACAGGATGGAGTTCAAAAGTTAATGGGAATATTATCTAAGGTAAAATCAGGTACCATAAATTAAAACTGAGCAACTGATGAACTGTAAACACTCGCATTTTTCACATAAGCACCTGTTTATCCTTGAATAGTTTTAGCTCTCTTTGGGATGGCTTTCTTTTCTGTTATACTACTACAACATGCAAATGATAACAGCATTAAAGCTTAATTAGTAGACTTTTTTTTTTTTTTTTTTGGTGTCAGAAACATTAGCAACAGAAATTTTCTTACTGCTATTCATTGTAAGAGCATAACTAAATGCCTCCTTATTTCTTCAAAAACTTTAAGTGACTTTTACATAGACTTGCAGGCACTGTTAGGAAAATACTGACTTGGACAGGAGTGATATGCCCACTGGGTAAACCAAGAACAATTATGTAAATAAAAATATTTTAAAAATCTTTATTTTCTAGGTATTTGTCTACACTCAGAAACATAAAGAAGAGTGCAGACTGCATTTCTTTTTATTCAAGATTACTGAAAAAAAACAAAATTTTATTTAATGGGACAATCTTCTAGAGAATTAAGGTGTTTTTCCACTAGAGGTGAATGAACTTTTGACAAGTTACAGACTGGAACCCCCTTCTGCAATAGGTGGTGGTAGAAGCTGTTACACATTGCACCTCCTCTTCATGTCATCGTGGGAATGGGTTACAAGCAAATGGGAGAAAAGAAGAAACTGAGAGACATGATTTTAAGGCACCAAAGTAACTTCCCTTTGGTTTTTAAGCAGTAAAAGGATCTTGTTTTCTGATGATATCAGCTGGCTGGGAGTGCTTTTCCTTTTGTCCGTTGTGCAAATACAACTTACCTGCAAATTGCCCCTTTTAGGCTGATGCAGAAGGACCGGGAGGACTGTTTGCAGCTGAAACAACTAGGTGAAATTTCAGAGCAGGTTGTAAACAGTGTGCGATCTCTCTGTATTGAAGCCTCTGCCTTGTATTTAAACCTCATACCCAATGCATGAGAAAAGCCTGGGGCAAATGCCATGGTGCTTAAGCAACGTGCAGCTGCCCTTGCTGTATGGCTGTTCGTTTCTTGTGTAGGTATCATAAGCCACATTAATACATGGCTGATGGTAAAGAACCTCCAAAAGCAAACCAGCATTTGTGCAATATTTTTAAGGACAATTTGCTAACTCACGCAGGATATTATCCAGGCACTCACCAAGCTTGGCACCAACCTGCAACATGCTTAAATGCAGCCAATGCCCAAGCTGCATCTCGTCACCTAGGCTTCTCCTCCTAACTCGTGGAACAACTTTCACTGTGGCAAGTTGAGTTCTGTGTCAGCCTTTCTATGGCCTACATCCCATCAGAAGCCACAGAGATGTACATGCTGCTGCATATATGCTAGGCTTGCCTGGATGTCTCTAAAGCCGGCAGCACAGAGGAACTGATGAGAGGCATAGCATCATAAGTATATTCCCTAACTAATATAATAAAGTGGGAATCTAGTTAAGTTTTTTTTTTTTTGATAGAAGAGATCCTAACCACAGGGAAGTTCAGAATGCAAGAGGGCCAGGTGTGTAATGCACAGAGATGCTGGAGATGTCACAGAAAAAGCCATTAGAACTTTGTAATATAAGAAAAGCAAAGTATTTGCCCCTATTTTCGTTCTATGAAATGGCTTAAACATTTTGGCTGAAAACAGAATGATTTCTCTTTGCAAATACTTCTGTACGTGTATATATTGTATCTTTGACTGTGTGCATATATATATATATAAAATATAAAATACGCACACACATATATGTAATGCATATGTATGAGTATGTGCATGCATATGTATATTTAAAAATGTGTAAGTATAAACTTTGGACATGGGTGGGGTAATTTCAACCACTTAGTTATACACAGTTGATCTCCTAAGAGGACCTAAAGGGCAATCTTCATCATCAATGCAAATAAACCCTTTCCAGGACAATATTCTGGAGACTCTAATCATCCTGGTAAAGGCCAACAGAAATATCTTTTTACCTGATGGAAGTTGTGGTATGCACATGCACTGCCCTCCCAGATTTACCCTTCTGAGTCTATATTCTTTCATCCACATGAAGAGGCTCAGCACCAGCTTGCTGCTTTTTGCAACACTCGTGCTGCAGGACCAGCGCCACAGGTTGTCACCTGCATTAGACTCCTAGGGGCAAGGTCTGCTCTGCTGCTGGTTGCCTTGTCCTCCCCCTGCCTGAGCCTGCAGGGCTGAGCAAGATCTTCCTCCCAAGGAGAGGTGTGAAATGCTGCTGTTGGACGCTGCGTGAGTATTGAACACAAAGTGCCACTAGATGGGGAGCCTCGCACAGCGCTGCAGCATCCACAGCCGATGCATTTCCTGGCATCCTAGCAGAACTGCCCCCAGACCATTGATTTTTACTTTTTTTTTTTTTTTTAAGGTGATGAGTTGCCACTGCAAGTGAGAGACCTGGACAAAATTTGCTGCCTCTGAAGTTTCGATATCTCACCCAGGCCTGTGTGTGTCTCTCTCCCCCCAAAAAATGAGGTTTAGGATTTAGGAAAAAAAAAAAAAACTATTTCTTTCAGATAACTACAACCGGAAAGAGATCAAGCATGCTTTTTTTTTTGTGTTGTGTTTCGTTACTTTTTTTTTTTTTTTTTGCAAACATAAGAGTTGCCCTCAACAGGTGCCTGTGAAGCCAGGAAAGGGAGAGAAAGGCCTAGAGCTTGTCCGTTTTGCTGTATGATGAGCTGCAAACACCCGGCACTGCTGTAATTCACAAATCTTGGAGCAGCAGAGCACTTTCAGGAGGTGTAGAAAGCAGGCTTTGCTGGCAGGGATTATCTAGTTCTTGCCAGAGCAGTGAATTAACCAAAGGCATTATTCCTTTTATTACAGAAAGAAGAAATACAGTAATATTCCTCCAGGAATAAAAATATGAACAAAGAACAAATTAATTTTACTCAGTACTTACTGAAGGTAGATTTAAGGAAAACTTCCTTAACAAGGCGAGGCGTGGATGGTACCTCAAGCATTTTTGTTACACATAAGCAGACACATGCAGACATTCGTGTAGCTGCATATGACTGTGTGTGTGTGATATTTCAGGGTCCTGTCTCATGCTCGGAATGGGGGTTAGATGTGCTGTGGATGACTCTTCAGTATAGCTAAAAAGTATTGTTTCTGTATTACGCAGCACCTTAAGAGGCAATTTTTGCGTCAGCACTAATGATGATTGCCTTTATTTTTCAGCTTTACATGTTCACCTGAAGCCTGCAGCACACACTATGCTTGAGGAAACTACTTCCATCCCTCAGCTGAAAAGTGTTTGTATTTTAGATTATCACTTCAAGAAAATGACCACAAAAGTAAATTGTGGAGACTGGAAATGATCCCTCCCCAAACTGTGGTGCTTTAACGGATCAACATGATGATTTTTTAATAAAACACATTTTTTGACAGCTTTCTTTTTTTAAGTGAATCTGATTTTCTCCTATCTCCATGCCAACAGGAAGACTTTTAGTCTGTTATTTTCACCAGAACATTTCCAGCTCCTTGCCTCGCTACATTAGTGTCTAGAAAGCGAGACAAACTAAGAAAAATGCCGTTGCCAGGTGTGCATCACAGACTAGCTCCTCGTGCTTCAAGATAAGTCAGCGGCTCATGGTCTCCAGGTTTAACATAATGATACCAAGATCCATCTTGGACATAATGATACCAAGAAGGACAGTGCCGTATTTGTTTGAAGAAATATAAAAAATTTCAGATTTCAGAATAGCTCTTTCACTAATAGTAAATCAATAAATGTAATGGTTTTGCCTTTATTATGTATTTTTTCTTTTTTTTTTTTAATTAACAGCTGTGGAGGCAGTGATGTTACATAAAAAAAAAAAAAGGAGCAGTGATTCTGAGAAAGATCAAATGTAAAATTAAAGCCAGCAGTTTTGCTTTCTGTTCCTGAGGGAAAATAACATGTTTTGCTCTAGAATGTAAAAATTTAGGATATTTGAAAAGAAGATCAGAGGCTTGAAGACTTGTGTGACCAACAAAAGCTTAGTTTGTACTTAAAGAAACTGAGGTACGTTCATTTCCTTTAGCATCTTCTGCTGTGCTCAGCATATCAAGGACTTACTTGATATAAGTGCTAGACTGGATGAAAAGCTGTATAATTCGCTGGACATGTATTTCAAATTCTTTAAATGGGATAAACATTGGAATTTATTTTGCTTGTGATTTTATATCTCTCTATATAAATATCTCTGTAGATAAATAGATATAGTGTGTGTGTGTGTG
>JAVCKT010024806.1:0-11082 GCA_032273925.1 Rhynchotus rufescens | reverse complement strand
TATGCTGCTGAGCTTTTAGATGTAGCGAAGCATGTTCTGGGAGTCTGTATGCTGAAATCACTCCAGTTCTCCAGCTTGCAAATGCTAAAACAAGAGCTCCCTCAGCGGAGCCGTGAGTGACGTTCAAGCTATCTGCTTAGGAGAACCTGATAACCATAAACCTCTGGAACTTCTCCTTCATGCCGTGTGCCATCAAGTTAAACACACTTGCTAAGCTCTACCATATCACTTATGTCCTGTTCCCCATGCCTAAGCCACACTGCTTTGTGTTTATGAGCTGGCAGGGAAGGGGAAGTCAGGATGCTTATATGTTTCCACAGCTGCCTAGTCACAGATGAGACAATCCATAACAGAGTTTTCATAAAGACTAATCCTTGCCTTGACAATGCTGCAGTAGCCAATTCATTGCTGCACTTGCCACTGCTGTCATGTATTTCTCTCTGAAAAGTGTTACTGTGGCCCTTCTGAGGATTTTACATAAGCACCTGTTTCACCAGTGCTGCAGGATGCATTTGGGCACTTATCAAACAAGCAGAAGGAATGACTAATATGGAAAGGAGAGGTATTATCATGTGTGGTGAAGGAGGGAGCATGTTAACTAAATATTAAGCAGTGCTGAGCCAGGCAGATTGCAATCGCATTTTCATATTTACATGCAGTATTTAGCAATAAAATAATGGGGCTTATAACTGCCTGTGCTCGTGCCATTTTGGATGCCTGTTACTGATGGGTTATGTGATAGGCATTAAAATTAACCATGGAAGAATTTTTAAGGAAGCAAGTGTTCATATGCTAAGAAAAAGAACATGATGGATGATGTAACCAGCTGAAATGTGTTTTGCTTACTGTATGAGAATCTCACCTAGCTCTGCAAACTCAGAAAAAATTGTTTTATTTTCCCCATCAGAAAGATTACTGTGGGCTTTAGTTTTTTTTATGCATTTTTATTTCTAGGTTAAGGTTGCAATTTTTGCTTTTTGCAAAACTAGGAGTGAATGTTTCTGAATGATTTTGAGCTTACATAAGCAGCAGAGCATTTAAAACTATTGCCTCAGCTATATGAACTGCTGCTGTTGTTATTGTCAAGTTTCACACACATCTCACTTTTCTGTCTATCTTCAAAGAAAGTGCAAGTTTTGTTTCTGTTTATTAGCAAATGTGTATGCTAGACCTGGGCTGTGATATAGAAAAGGTCTTGTTCTTTATTTTGTGGTAAAAATTCCTGCTAAAGTGTGAGCCAAATTTTATATTTAGAGGACATAAATAATGCTAGTTATTACTGGTGATTGCTTTAACCAAGGAAATTAGAAAAAGGAGAAATCAATTAACTTAAAATTCTGGTAACATTTCTGCAATTGCTACCAGCAATTCTGGTAGCTATTGATTTTTTCATGTGATAATTCTATAACCTTCTGTTCAACTTCCCCATCCTCCTGCCCTTAAGTTTTATTCCAGGATCTGAAGAGCATCAATGTACAAAATTGTTCTGGTGCTGTGACCTCTTCTTGTTCTCCCCTGCTGCATTCCCACTTCTTTGGGTTCTGCCCAAATGTGAGTCCTGGTTATGTTACTATATAAAGAATGATCTAATAAGCAGTAGCCCAAGTACCAATGAAAGCAAAACAACCACAGGAAAAAAATAGTCAACATCTTAATGGTTTCCCATGGTAGCAAGTTTTGTGCATTTTCCTCTATGACAACTTGACCTTGTAGTAGTGTGATTTAGTGTGATATGCACTGCAATTTCATTCTAGGAAAGACTGGCTTTTGAAATGGCAGTTAAGCAACAAGAACTGGAGAATTATCTTCCTTCTCTTAAAAAAAAAAAAAACAAAACCCCTTTCTTCAATCTAATGGTAAGCTATGTGCATATAAGGACATGCCAAACATTCCAGTGTGACTCCTCTATTAAAGTGCTCTAACTTTCAAATTTACTTTTTTCCACTTCTGTGAATCATTTGAACAAATAACTAAATCCTTGAATGTGAAATCCTGAATAGTCTTGCAATGGAGACCTCTCTTTATTCTCTTCAAACTTCCTGAAGTCTTAGGAACTGACCCACATATAGTGGTCTTGGGATCTCTGTCTCAAAAAATAGTCAGGACACGAATGTCAAAGAGATCTCCTGGCATTACATCTTATACAGTTATGTTGAGAAGACTTCTGTTTTGTAAATACAGGAACAAAGAAACGCAGACGAAAAGGGTTTTTTTTTTTTTTTTTGGTATTGTAAGTAATTAATTTTCTACTTGCTTATTTTCCAAATCTATTATGATGTGGTCACAGTGTGGTCACACAACAAAATTCTTTCAGTTTGCTTGTGCCCTGCTACTATAGCACTAGTTTATGTGTGAGTGTAGAAAGGAAGGAGAGACAAGGAAAGCGACATGAGTCTTTGACACTTAAGAAGTGATGGTAGGTAAGTGATGAGTAGTGTAGCGCATGCTGAATCTTAAGGAACACCTGTGAATATCATAAATAGAGTGGCAGTGCTGCATGTTGGGTTGAGCTGGTGCTAATTGGAAGTCTGGTGTGTATTTGTGTGGTCTACAGCAGGCTTATGGAAATATGTGGACTTGGCAAAAGCAGGCAGTAAGGTCAAATAATTATGAAATACTTGAAAGCCCCAGGTAAATAACCTCTTCAGAACTGGCAGGCGTTAATAGGTCATTAATTATTTTGTTATTTCCGTCTTTATATGGTGAGCTGTAGTAAATCCCCAGTGGAAAATCCAGTGAGGCATACAGGGGAGAATGCAATCAGCAATCCAAGTAGGAAGAACAAAAAGAAGAATGGCACTTACAAATTTTCCTGCAGACTCCACCATCCTTTCCAATTTCAATCTGATAAAGAGGATTTAGTTGAGAAGCTTGGCTGGGTGCAGTGTGGTTTCTACAAGTCTAGCACAAAGTACCAATACATTTGATTTTGTGGATGTGAAGCCCTAAAAATATTATTCAGCAAATCCAATTCTTTAATCACTGAGACCATAAGAACCAAGTGTTTGTAATGTCTCAGGCCTTGTAGAGAGTAATTACATTGGATTTTAATAAGACTTGCTGTGAATTGTTGACCAATGATTCACTGTAGGGGAAAAATTAATTAAATTTTAATGTGAAAAGTTATTGTTAATTAAAAGTTCTGTGAAAAAAAGCCATAAAAAGTTGAGAAGGTGGACAGGTTTTGAAATTATTAAAAGGGCATGTAAAGGAAAGTAGTAAGATATGCTACTGGTTTCACCTTGCATGATATATACCTGGAAAGCCGTATATCTGCGTGCAAGCTCCCTTCTCCCTTCTCCCTGACCTGTCTCAGGAAGATGTACACTCTGCAGGAGATGATGGTATTCACCAAGGGATGAAGAGATGAGGAAGGCTGGCAGATGAGCGAATGGGTCAAGAGCAGGAAAGGTGCTTATTTTTATATCCTGATTGTCTCTGTGGAGCTTACAAGGAGTCTGTGCCGTCATCTGTTGGACCCGATGTCGGGAAAAGGGCCATAGGTCAAATCCAGCCCCTGCCAGTCCGATTTCTTCCACATTTCCCAGGAAAGACTCTTTTTCTCAGGGCAGCTTTTTTTCCCCACTTAGGGGAAATCCCATTTTCCCTAAATGCAGAAATGAAGGAAAAAACTCTCCAGATATGTGGAAGCTGGAGAGAAATTGCTTGAGAGGAATTCAGGCACGGATCCAAAAAGTGACTTAACTATAATTTACACTTCTAAATGGAAAACTGAAACACTCCAAGCTCCAGCTGAGCTGCCTGCCCACCCCCTGCTGCTGCACTCCTGCAGGTCCCCCACGCCTGCCGTCTGCTCCAAGCACAGCCGGAATACAGAGGCTTCTCCCTGGGACCTAGATTTCCTTCCTACTCAGAAGGATTTAGAGGCTGGTGCACTCTTCAGACTGCTATCAAATTTGTGTGAACACAAGACAGTGAAATACCGTGATGTTCTGGATTTTTAGAGAGAGTGAGAGGAGGAATTTCTTCCCTCTTCTGTTTGAATTGAGTGGGAGGCTTTGAGGGAATCCAGCTCTTAGGCCGCTGATTTCCTGCACTGGACAGTTGTTCGAGTCAGATTTGTGTGCCAGGCTTGGAGGACCGAGCACCGCCAGAGCAATCAAGTCCTCTTTAGACTGCAGAGCTTAGCAGACCTTAGAATTCAGGGGGTCTTAAGTCACTTCATCATAGATGTGTCTTTCAGGTTGCTATAATAAAATCAGCAGTGTTAAATCACGCATTACAAAGTGCTTTTCCTTAAGCAACAGTTTATACATAAGTCTGACAAGTGAACTTCTGCACTAAACAATCCAATGTCTATTTTTCCTTTGAGAATTAGGATTTATTTGCTTGTAAATGACAAGCATATATTATCTCATTTTGACAGAAAATATGAGAATTAAGTTCTAAAGGCATCCCCACTATATATTACATTCCTATGAAAATGCCTTCTTAAATTTTCAAATGAGTCCAGTTCTATATCTATGTATTTTCTTTTAAAAAAATTCAGTTCAGTGATCTGAAATATATTGGAATATACCATGTTAATTGTGATCTAAATTCCTTTGCTGTAAAATATTGCTTAATTCTGTCAGGGGGTCTGTAACCATAAGATGAGCTGTAATTTTAGTCTAGCTACTGAGATCCAATTTTCCAAACAAAAATGAGCTTGCATTTCTTCCTAATGTTTGATATTTCTTAAAGGGTATATATATAATTAGACTTATATTACAATTTTAATTTAACATCGTGAACATAGTACTTGAGATTCAAAAAGAAAGCCATGGAGAGCTTAAAAAAATACTTGTAGAAACCTGTACAACCTGTACTTGCAACAGCATCACTAAATATTAAATCAACATATACAAATGTAAATATACATATATATGACCTTTCAAATAGTTTGTATGGCATTCTCAGTAGCCTCATTAAAATATTCCAGATAAAATCACAGAATTACGGAATGGTTGAGGTTAGAAGGGACCTCTAGAGATGATCCAGTCCAAGCTTACTGCTCAAGAACGGACATCTAGAGCATGTAGCACATGGTGTCATCCAGGAAGGTTTTGAAGATCTCTGAGGAAGGAGACTTCACAACATCTCCAGGCAACCTATTTACATGTTTTGAGCTTTATTAAAATATCAATATATCAATAGAGATCACTTTTAGAGTATCCAATGTTCAAAAGCTGTTTGCTGAAAATCATTATGAATATGGTGTCCTGAGTGATCTCCAAGCCTAACTGCACCAACAAATTATAACGTTAACCAAAGTAACCATTTGTTTTATCATTATTCTATTGCCTAAATCACACCAATGTGAGTCTGTTATTAAGCGCAACTGAAAAATGAAATTAACTGGAGTGATTATCTCACAAAGAAAGATCATGATTACTAACATTTAATCCAAAATATGAGGGTCTGACTTACAGAAGGCCTTTAATAGAAGGGAAGTATTTGCAGGCAAATTATTTCTAACACTGTAATTTCCACATATATAATTAAAATGAAAGACGATATCTTACACAAAAATAATGATTGATCCCTCATCAAGGTACTCTGGCATAGAACACTTTTATTTCATCAATGTCCTCAAGGAGAGTCCTGCCCACTAAAGTGCAGATTTGCAACATCAGAGAGAACTTTAGAGTTTGTGTCCACCCAAGCTCTGGCTCCTTCTCCCATTGCTTACCTGTATGCTGTTTGGAGACAAAAATATTGCTACTATACTATATTGATGGATACCATATTGTGGCCCCAGTTTTGTATGAGGCCTTCCCCTGTGTTTTGATACAGATTATATGGTGTTGTCTCTGCTGCACCATTATATTGTCCTAAGAGATGCAACCTTTTCTCTAATAGACTGGCCAAGACACAGGTATGCAAATTCAAAGCTTTGCAAGTTACCCGAGACATTATGAAAGGTAGAGGGTAAACACTTTTTTTTGTATTTTGACATTAGCTTTTGAGAGTGTTTTGTTCCTGAATAATGCAGGATCCTGATCCAAATCTGCTTCTCATTTTGCCTGTTTCTGAAGAACGACTTCAAACTGTTTGCACGCATTCTTCACTGGCAATGAACTGTCAGCTCCTTTTTGTCATAATTCTGCATTTGATTGTAATCATACTTCTTAATTTGACAAGTACCTAAACATCTACAGTCTATTCACTCGTCCTGTGCCTATAATCAATAATTCATTCTCTGAATAACTCCATAAAAATGACAAGGAAGATGAATATTTTCATTCTCTCTCAGTTAAAAATAAAATCCATATTAGTTTCATCAACTGGCAATTATTAATGTACCTTACTTAACCAAGAATTGATTTGATTCTGACAAGTTTTTAATGCCTTTAAATTGTGGTAAATAATTGCTATCCATATTCAGCAGTTTAGTGTACCAACATAGTCTGATCTTATTTTAATGGAAGAGTAGTTGTAAAATCCTGCAGATTATTGGGTAAAAGCTTTACATTGCTGAGAGACATTTCTTTTGCTTTAATGTTTGTGCTTGACTGGAGCTTGATATGGAGAGTTGCAGTAATAAATAGAAGCTAGACAAAGCTTGGGGAAAGAAGTAAAACTTGGGAAGAAGTAAAATCAAGGTGGGAAAACTTAGATTGTAACTAAGACTTAAAATATGAGAAATTTATGTCTCATCCCTATTTCTTCTCTTATATCCTAATAATCTGAAAACTGGTGTATAAATGCTTATCTTTCAGAAAGTTTCAGGAATATTGCATATCTGTTAATAATTTGGGAATTTGAAAGGATAGCCTGTCAGTGACCCTGGCTTGTTATAGAATTGGTGCATTTTATCATAAGGATTTGTCTATATTACATATATCTCATATATGCAGTGTAACTTCTGCTGTAGATATGTAGCCCAGTTGTGTAGGCTTCTTTGTTCAGTCTCTTCCTTTTAAATGCCTGCCAAACAAAGGGGAAAATAATCATATTTACAGCCTGAGTGACTACAAGGACAGGCCTTATGTGAAATGTAAAACAAACATGGAATAATTTATGGAATGTGAATTGTTTGGGAAATATAACCAGCTTCGAGAACTCTTGACTTTTAGTTCCATTAATCTTTTTCTTTCTTGACTGATGCATGAGTGACATTTTTGCGAATCCCCTCTTGTCTGTCCACTGATGAACTTTTGAAGGAATGACCTAATTAAGTAAGTAAGAGTAAGAATGGAGTATTTACTCCACAGTAGGTGAATAAGATAGGAGCTCTGTGGTTCGTAAATCAAATGTGACCTTGCCTACTAGTCTGTCCTTGGTCCAATTTAAAGGCACCATTCCCTTCCCTTTTGAAGAAAGGTCTGTTCTTCATTGTTCAGTGTCCCAGTAATGAGGCCTGAAGCAAGGAGCTGAGTTCAAAGGTGTAACACAATAATCCATGGAAAGGGGAAACTAGAACTTGTTAATGTTAATTGGTTGTGTGGCTGATATTAAGATGCCCAAACCTCAGGAAAAGAGCAATGATAAAATGTATATATATGTGTGTGTGTGTGTGTGTGTGTGTATATATATATATATACACACACATATATATGTATACAAATGTATATGTATATATATGTATACGTAAATACGTGTGTGTGTGTGTGTGTATATGTATATAAATCCCATTTCAAATTCACAGAACACAGGTAAAGAATTCCTGCATAGATTTAGTAATTTCTTTGTTTAGAATGGCTCTGGAAGAATGAATTTCAGCCATCCTACTGGAGTAAATTGGACTGAAGTGGGCGACAAGTGTTGCTTTGCCCCAGATATAGGCCTTTTCCCAGTAGGACAGCATACACAAGTCTATTGGAAAAAAAAATACTAATATTCAACAACCAATCTAAATTCACATTGAATAGTAAACTTTAGTATAGTCTGAAATGCCGAACAGTCACTTGCAAAGCACATATTGTAGAAATATCCCATAAAGATACAGGAGCTCACATTAATCATGTGAGCTAGGACAATAGGTGACCTTTTCTAATAAGAAATGAAGCATCTAAATCAGCCATTAAATTTCACAGCAGCCCTATTTACTGTACGTCTGTGGCATTCATCATCACATGAGGTAAATGTCCTCAAACTGCCGATACTTGCCAATCATCCTTAACTGAAGGGAAAATTGTTCTAAAGCTTTTTAGAATTCATGCTCCCCAAATTCTGGCAATACCGAGGTCATTACAGCTTTTCAGTCTTATAATAAAAGGGGAGCAGCTGTTGAGCAAGCAGGGTTAACAAACCTTGGAAAAACATTACTGCTAATTTGTTTTTAGCACTTTTATAAGCACAAAAGTTGAAGACGACAATCTGGTGTGGGCCCATCACATTTCCAGAAGTCCAGTTTATGAAGTCACTGGTAAGATGCATATCCTTTGGATTTAGGTAAAAATTTCTCAGAGTAGCAGATCTAATTCATGAAGTATTTTTAATAAAAAGCAGCTGATACATACTGAGATGAAGTCACTGCTTTAAGCTTTGCAGTTTAAGACAGAGATGATAATTAGAAACATTGTCAAATGCAGATACAGTAATTTAGTGGTTGGGGAATGGATTCTTTCGTTGGACTCTCATGAATTCTCAGTGTCACTTTGAAAACTTGGACACCTACTTCAACACCATGTTTCACTGGTACATTGCTTTTAGCTACCCTATTAGAATTACCTGCTTGTGAGGCTCTTGAAATTAGCCTCAGGCCTTCTCAGCTTCATAGAAAAATGACTCTAAAAGAGCAGTTAGAATTCTGTAGATCAGGGAGAGGCCTTAAAACTTTTTTTTTTTTTTTTTTTTTTTTTTTTTTTTTACTTTGATGGTTGGATCAGTTCTTAACTGATAGCTCCAGTTTCACTTTAGGAAACCACTGCTTTGATACAAGTGACCTCCACAGCTCCAGAAATATCTTGTTTTACATCATCATTACAGAGAAGCTGGTGGTCAGCCAAATTCTGCAACATTTGACTTCACTGGATCCCAGTGAAGTTTCATGCTAGCTTAGGCATAGAGAGGGCCCTTTTTTGCTGATGGATGACCTATTTACAGCTTTAAGCAGACGAGACCTTAGTGCTAATATCGTTTCAGCTTTCAGTGGCATTTGATGCAGCTGACTTGCCTGAGAGATTTGGGAGAGTGGGGAGATCTTGTCCTTTTCAAAATTTCTTCCTCAGTTCTCTGTGACAGGTCTGCATTTGATTATAAGAAACTTCCCCCAATAGCTCTCACATGGCAAGCTTCTGTTAAATGCCATGTTCCTTCCTTTCGGTGAGCATATATGTAAGTCTGTGTTGCAGAACCTAAAATCTGCTTAAAATGTCTTAATATGAATGACCCTTTAATTTGATGAAAAAAATGAAATTTAGATGAAAAATCCCGGTCCAAAGCAAATTCATAAGTGTTGTAACTCCTTAAAAGTGGAAACTGCCTTGACGAAAGGCAGAAGTTGCAAGTAAAGTCCCATATGTGGACCGTTGTCATCCCTTGTTTAGGTTATAGTATTGGATTCATTCTCAAGTGTTGCTCTGTTCTTGGATGCTTATTATAGTCATAGAAAGTGGAGAGCAAAGAATCCACTTTGCATGTGGATAGCAAAGAAATGCAGCTTTGGAAATGAGTCGAGTGTCTGTAATCCAAATTTTGGTTTTCTGAAATAGGGATTATTGTAATCTTGTCTGCTCAGGTATACCAACATAACCCCTGTGGAGGCTTAGCTCATCCATGATGCAGCTGCACATCTTGCAGCACCGACAGCTAGCAGATTGACAAAAAGCTTTAAATGAAAGCATCCTCCTCATTAATGCTACGTAAGAGGTTAGGAAATAATTGGAGGAATCCAATGAGTTTTTAGAGTAGGGCAACAGTGTAGGGCTTTTGAGTTATATGAGCTGGTGGAGCACTTCAACTGTGGCCTATACACTTTGGCCTGGGCTAACAGCAGGCTATTCTGGTTCAGGCACTGCTGGAAGGAAAGTCCTGACCTTCAAGTAAGAAGGGAGCAATCCGCAAGCAAGGTTCAAGATGCCTACATCACCCTAGCCCTTCCCATCCTGGGATGGAGCTGCACAACTACAGGCAACTGGGTAATTTCCCCCATCATAGAGCTGCACCACTTGTCTGGCCACTGATGACTGAAGGGAGGTGGCAAGATCCCTGGAATTCCACTGCACATTTCCAAAGCTTTATAAAGTCCTCAGTCAGGAGAATCCTGAGAGATGATGGACAAGAATGGACACCTTCAGTGTTTTCAACAGCAATTTAATTACCTAAAGTGGCTGTGTTCATCTAAATCTTAAGATTTGGATTCATGTATCTTTGCTTCAAGTTATATGTATTTATTGCTTGAATAAAGTCTTTATAAGCAGAGATTTGCAGAGGTGGGCTATGGAAAAAGCATAAAAAATACCACTCTAAAAGAGTCCAGTCATTGTATCCTCACTGAACTAGCAGCAGTCCCTGCCCAAGCCCAATGAATTCCATAAAGCTGTGATAAGCTGAACCCCTGAGGTGCACCTAGAACTCACTTCTTGTTTCCATATGCAGGATGGATCATTGCTATTTTTAGATAGGAATTTCTATCCTACTTTTACTAAGTTTCTATCTGATGAAGCTCTAGAGAGATGCAATTTTCTTGTAATTCTCTTAATTGCTGGAATTACTGGAATTCTCTTAATTTGTAATAAAATAGTGAGCATGTTCACTGTGAAGCATTGGTATGTTTCGTTTATTCTTCCAGTATACTCAGAAGGCCTTTCCTTTCATTTAAATGACATTCTGTAGTATCGTTGTTCTTTTAAGTTTTTTACAAGGAAATATTGAATTTGAAAAAAAGAGATGGATTAAATTTGAAGAAAAATATCCATGTTAATGATGTTCGTATAGCATGATGTCTCTTCAGCACTTGAAAGAGCTAACCTTGGCCATCAGTTTCACTGTAGAGAGAGCATTTTTCTTCTGACAAGCTTGTGAGCATCCTAACCTATAATTCACCCAAATGCATGAGGCATTAATTCTCTCTGGCAGCTCAATCCATTAAAGACAGTAAAGAATTTGGATCAATTAATACATTCTTTTGACAGA
>JAVCKT010024805.1:25475-37102 GCA_032273925.1 Rhynchotus rufescens | reverse complement strand
TGCATGGAGCACTGCCCTTTCCTGTGGGCCTACGCCTCGCAGCTAGCAGGTAAAGGGAGCTCAAGCACCTGCGCCCACGTTGCTTTGTTGCTTCAGTGTGTGGTCCAGCTGCTCCCTAAAGAGAGCTGGTTCATAGATCTGCCTGCCGCAGTTGTCGCTGTTTGATTTGTTTCATCAAAAGCGTGTGGAAACACAGATAGTGAAGATCTGCTGCCTGCCTCGGGGAACTCGCGTTCTAGGCTGGGCTGCAGGATCTGAAGAGCCACCCTAAGGGAAGCAGTGAGGAACCGAGCTGGGCTGGGGAGACACTCCAGTCAGAAGGGAGTCAATGATACTGGCTTGAAAAGAGTGTAAAAAACGTTGGTTTGAACATGTTTGGGTTGTGTGATCTCACAGGAGATACCAGCGTCACCCCAGGTGTCTGCCCAATATGTGGTCTCTGCAGGAGCAGATGACTGGATTTCAGTGGGAAGAGCTGAATTCAGGTGGTGTTGGTTCCTAGAGCCTCCTAGGCTGGAGTCTGAGGTCTCATGTACCAGGACTTTCAGACGGGGCTTTTAGAGATTCCCAGATGTGCTGCCTCAAATCCACTTCTCTGCTTTCCCCTGCCCTCCCTCCCCGCTGGCTGCGTCATCGGGAACTCCCCTGACTTGGCACAGAAGATAAATTCACTTGACCCAAGGAAGTGGTCAGTACAGTTCATTTGTTGTAGTGTTCTGGATCACTGCAGCTGGATGTTGGGTCACCCCAAACTGTTGGAAGATAAATGCATAAGTATATCCTTAGACAGGTAGAGGTGACTGTGACTTTTCCTTGATAGAACTTCATATTTTTTTGCTATTTAGATGAAGATTGGTACATGTAGCAAAAGGCTCTAGGTCGGTAAGTAGAGTTCTTGAGGAAACATTCAGCAAGTTAGATAATAACCATGTGAGAGCACATGCAGCAGCAGAGGGTCTGCAGAAAGCCTTATTTGGTACATTGAATTGTTATTCATTTATAATTTTGTGTATAAACAACTGCTTGAATTGCCTTTTTCAAAACTGGGTACAAAGCTGAAGACAGCTGCAAGTGCTGGGTAAGGGTTTTTGGATTGGAGAAAATGAAGATACCTGATCCTGGTATCTGACTGGATATCATGTGGATCAGATAGTCCAGGTGCTCTGTAACGCTGCCTTATGAAGCAAAAAGAAAGCTTGTAGGAGCCCGTGCTTTGCCTGGCACAGTGTTTTCATTTATGTGGACGTGTGTTTTCTAGTTCCTCCTTTGACCAAAGTGACTCCCATTGAAGATGAAGGGATTGTCCTGAATGTTGAGGAAAGTGAAGAACAGAAAAAAGAAATAAAAACAGAAAGTGGACCAGAGCACCAAGAAACGGAGGAGGGGAAGCCAACAGAGCAGCTTACTGAGCCATCTACCAGCTCCGGCTCCTCATGCCCAGAGGTAACCCACGCTTGCTTTGCTGCTCTGTGCATCTTCTTGGTGGTGGAGACACTAAAGCCACCTCTTTCTGCGTGGGATCAGTGACAAGGCTTCCTGTCTATTCCCATGCATTTTAGCAGCTTTTTTACTGACACGTTACCTACACATTCTGGTAGGGCATGGAGTACATTACGGAAGGTGCTTGGCACCGTGGACGACAGGCGTCGTGTCCCTTGCAGGTGGCAGCAATCTGCTGCTCTGCCCTTGCGCTGAAGGAATTCCTGGGTTTGTTTTAATACGGTGGCATTAGGGTGCTCCAGTTCTGATTTCATAAACACAACCATTGAAATAAATTTCTACAGAACAGTATATTTGTATTTAATGGAAATTGCTAAGACCACATCAGCATTTACATATGAATGGAAAATAACAGAAGTTGTCCTATGGAAATAAATATGTCCAAGGGAAAAATCCTGCTTGAGGAAAATGAATGTAGTTGAAGTGCAGCTGGAGAGTATTAACACTCTTATTTTAATTCAGACAGTTCCTAAGAGCGAAGAACCAGTCTGCAAGCTGAAAGAACTCCAAAGCAAGCCATTTTTAAAAAAAGATACTGCCACCTTTTGGCCATCAAACTGGAGAAGCAAATTATGCACGTGTGAAACCTGCCTGGTAGGTACCCTTGGGGCTCTGTGCGCTGTAAGTGTGGCCGAGTTGGGGAGGCAGAGAGGAGCCTCTGGGCAAGATCAATGCAGACCCTCTTGCTGCACGCACAGACACCTCCTGAAACATTCCCCACGCCTAATGGAACAGGAAGAATCTTTTGGAACTGATGCAGCATCTGTGTTTAGAAGGAGCTCTAAATGTTTGTGCCTCCTGTGACTTAAGGCTAATGCCATTCTGAATGTCTTCATAAGACATGGTTGAAATGTTTGCTGATATAAAATTTACATTATGAAATGCAGTACTTACTGTGAAAAGGGGCAGGGGAGTGCGTCTTAGCTGAAGAATTCTGTAAATCCACAACATAATTTTACTTTATTCTCCAGAAAATGTATTCAGAGCTTGAAGTCCAGTTTCTGACAGATGAATGTGACACTGTCTTGGCCTATGAAAATAAAGGTACCAGTGACCAAGAAACTGACAGGAGAGACCCCTTAATGGACACCCTTAGCAGTATGAACAGAGTCCAGCAAGTAGAACTCATCTGTGGTAAATATAAATGCCTTTTTAGAATCTGCCTTAGCATTTTCTGTGATCATTTTACTGTATAAAAACCCTGTCTCCTGTATACACGTTGCATGCTCTTCATTATATAACCATGTAATAGCACAGCAGGTGTCAGAGTATTATAACTTGGCATCCAGCTATTTTTAAGCAATGTGTAGAAGACTGTACGGCTGACGTTGTCAACCTCAAGCGGTGTTAACTGCAGAGAGGTCTGCCAGCTCGGGTCTGTTGTTATAACTTTAACTCCCTTATGTTAAGGCAGTAGATGATATGGGAATCTTATTAATATTTAGACCATATATTCATGATATTAATCTTACAAGGAATGATTTCATTTACATTCCTGTCTTCTAGCCCCTTTCTTACCTTGTTCTGCGGTGGTGGCAGCCTGTGCAAAGCTGGGGTGAAAGGTTTCTGCATGTTCCTGTTATTGACAGGACAGGCTTCATTAATGGAGTACATCCAGCCCTGCTGCCCTCTGCTGAATAAGGTTTATGCTCTGGTGGGAACACGTGTTAAGACTTCCCAGCACCTACCTGAGCGTTTGCAGTTACCGTTCGTGGGGAGGCTGGAGTCCTTTAATTGCAGGAGTTAGACAGGCAGACCGCCTAAGCTAGTCAGGTTCCTGCATCATTACATTCTCCAAGTTGCCGCCTCCTTGCTTATTTAATTCAGAATCCAGTTCAGGGACAGATTTGTCTTGAAGTACAGCCTAACTAGTGGCAAGAGGAAACAGAGCAAGCCTTCGTTGTAAGCCCGTGGTCAATCAAAGCTGCATCTCTCTCATTTTTTCCTTTATGCCTTCGCTTCCCCCTCCAGAATACAACGATTTAAAGACAGAACTGACCGACTATCTCAGGAGATTTGCAGACGAGGGAACGGTAAGGTGCACCACGCAGCAGTGGTTTGGTTTCTTGAAAACGTGTTGTCCCTTTTTTGAATAGGGCTGGGCAGTGTTGAATATAGTAACTCTTCTTGAGTTGCAGTTACTTAAGTAAACATCAGACACTTTGATTTTTAAAAACCTATTTCTGTTGAAGGAAGTGTGGAGAGGTAAAGGGAACACCACAGAAATGTCCTGAGAGCAGTTTTTAAATTTAAAGTGAAATAATTGTTTCCTGGGAAACATCAGGAAAAAATATCTTAACCGTCATGCTTAGTCTTAAACTGAATTTAAACCTTCAGAGGAACAAGGACTGACCAAATAGTGGCAGACAGTCTCTCCTGTTGTCTCACTGAAATGAATCTGTCATTTATCATTTATCAGTCAAAATTTTATTTTGACGTCTTGCTTTGTGATAATTATTCTGATGATAAAAGCAAGTAGCCAAACACATTAACATCACCCTGAGAAGCTCTTCTCCGTCCCCTTGTTCTAGCTGTAGCTCACTGCCCTCTGTATCCTCTCACGGGGGAACTGGGTTATTAATCCCCCAGGAGAGATGTTGGGCTGGCTGTATCAAAGAGACTCCAGGGTATTTGTTTTAGTAGGCTTTGTAAATGTGTATACTACATGGAAGAGGAAGGCTGCTGTAACTGAATTACTGCATCAAAACTTGTGCTTCGTGTTATTTGCACTAGGTTGTTAAAAGAGAGGACATCCAGCACTTCTTTGAGGAGTTTCAGTCGCGAAAGAGGCGACGGACTAACAGGATGCAGTACTACTGTAGCTAGAGGCAGCGCTCCGAGGCGGCAAGGCTCCGGGGGAAGACGAGGATCCGCTGACAAACAGCAAAGGCAGCTTTAGGGTTGGCTTCTCCTCAGCACTCTGCTGCCCAAGAAACTGCCTCCACCTTTTCCCTCATTTTGTTTCTTTTTTCCCCCATTATTGGCAGTGCACACACGTTCTTCACAGGTACACTGCAGAGCAGTTCAGCTATATGGATTTCAGCACTGAGCTCCTCTGCATTTATTGGAAAGCTGGCCTTGTTTCAAAAGGGCAGGATTGCTTGTTAAAAGCAACTTCAGGCTAGTGTTTCTTCCCTTCATTCTTTGTCCCACTTTACTTTTAGTGCCTAGAGCTGTGTACACCGCACTGAAGCATAGGGCGCTCTGCCCGCCCTGGTTTCTCCATGAAATTCTACAACTGGGAAGGAGGAGGCAGTGGGTGTTAGCAGTGATGCTCCTTGGTTCAAATCCCACTGGATGAAGCTGCATCTACAGTTTGGTTCATATCATGTGAGCTAAAGGGCACTGGATGTCACGGGCTAACCCTGGGCTGGGAGAGCCTTCCCTCAGCACACTGAAAAACAGGAATCATGAGTTGGTCTTGATACAGCTGAATGTTGTATCTATTTTTTTTATTCAAAAACTATTTCTAGATATTGTACAGTGATGTTTTACATGCAAAAGTTTGTCTTGTGAAATGTATCCTCTCACTAGAATGTAAATGATACCTAGTAGGAGGTACTACGTTACAAATTATGTATTGGGGGTTTGTTAAAGGAATTTTAATATGCTCTTGTTTTAAAAACTAACCTACTTTAAAATTAACCTATTTCATAAGTGCTCCTAAAATGTTGCAGCATCCTGGCATTTTGCTACAGTATACTGTGTGCGATCTTTTTATAATCACTGTGATAATCAAGGAATAGAAAATGTTTCACTGACTTAACAAGCTACCATTAACTAAAACTAGCTACTGAATTTCCCATGAGTCATTTTGAGCTTAAAGTAGTTTTTAGTTTTTCTTTTACACAAAATCCCACAACTCCCTCAAGGAAAGAGTAGTTTTTCACTCCCACTCTCAGTGGCTGGAGGATTTGCTTACCATGAGCTATCATTCTGCTCCCCTGTTAAGATTTCGTAGAAGAAAATTCAGCTTTTATCATTCTTTGTTAATTCTTTTTGGCCAGCTCATTTGCAAAAGCGAACTCTAGCGTAAAGACTCAGTTAATTTGTTTTATGCAAGTATGACTAGTTGCTTTTGAATCTAACTATGGGTATTGTATGTGCTTTTTCTTTTGTAGCAACTATTATGGGAGTTGTAACTGCATACCTAAGTAAAATACCTACAACTTAAGCATTTGCTCAGTCTGCGCTGTTTTGTATCTGACCTGCTGCTCTGCCGCTCTGTTTCTATCCCTGCCCTGCTCGGTGCCTCGTAGCGGGACCGTCACCTGTTTGGCCACGTGGCCGGGCTGCCGTTGAGGGAGATCAGCCCCTGTCCCAGCACGTGCAGCCTCCCCTTCCTCCTCTTTGCTCCCTGCACTGACCTGCTTGACGCTGGGCGCCTGTGACACGGGGTGCGTCGTTCCATCACTGCTCCCAGAGCACGGATTGAGCAGGAGAAAAAAGCAGGAAAACAGGATTGTGTTTCTATTGTCCTGCACTTCTCAGGCTAAAATAAGAAAAACTCTAGTCTGAGGTAAGCATCGTTGCAATAAGTTCCAGCCTCAACTTCAATAAGAGAATGGTCACAATTTTAATGTTCTCTCTCAAGTACATACAGAACAACTCCTTAAATGCTAAGGTCAGAGGGAGAATCTGAGCGTTCTGCCCAGGCCCCAGTCAGTTATAATTAAGTTTCCAGCTGAACTACAGAGTGGACGTCCTCCCTGCTAACACCTATGGGCGGTTTCGCAGCACTGTAGCACCACTTACACCACATCTGAAACGTCCATTACAACCAGTCTGCAAGGAGGTTTCCTCAAAGTCCGTACTTGAACAAAACTGTCAGCTGGCTCTATGTGGAGGTATTCAGACCTCTTGGAGAGGCACGAAGGGGCACCCACCAGCCCATCCTGCCTGCCACTATGGACAGCAGCCCTTCTTGCTGTTTGTGACTCGGAGCTCGTGGTGCTCAGGTAGCTGGGGGCTCTGCGAGCGTCTCCCCGGCCCCAGGACGTGTTGCCCTGGAGGCAGCGCTGCTGCTCGGGCGGCCACGACAGCTCCCTGAACAGGGTTACCTGCAGCTCCTGGAAACATCTTCCTCCCCACTGCTGCCCAGTTCCTTCTTGCCTCGGTGCAGGAGGATCAGGACGCGCAGTGACGCTGTCCTGCAGCAGAGGTTGGTGCGGGCTGGTGCCCTGGGAGGGCTGCGCGTGCGGAGGTGCCTGGGGCGCTGCCGCCGTCACCCCACACGTGTGGTGACGCTGCAGCAGCCAGCAGCAGCGCAGCCCGAGCCGGCGCCGCGGCACCGACACCGCTGCCACGGACCGGCGCGCACAGGAGGTACCTCGAACCGAGGCCGCAGTTTCCACAAGAAATGGATCCCGCCGTCGTGTTCACGCCCTCCCGTCACCCCAGGCACCCGCTGCTCACGCCAGCCCACGCTGCAGCAGAAGCACCTGGCTCCCATGGAGTGAGCAGGGACGCAGCCCAAGTGGCACAAGCGACTCCAACCGGCCCCTGCGGCCCAACCTCCAGTCAGGCCCAGCGACTCCAACCGGCCCCTGCGGCCCAACCCCTCGGACTGGGCTCTGTGACTGGAACCGGGCCCTGCGGCCCAAGCCCTGGGACCCACCTCTCATCCGAGCGGTGCCGGCCGCCGTCCCGAGGCCGTTCCCACTGCCAACAGGAACCTTCTCTCAGAGGGAAGAATTTCATCCAAACAAACACACAACCTGAAACAAAATGGAAGTATTAAGAACTATTTTGGCAAGTTTTTAGAAAAAGTTAACCATTTTAAGGGTGGGAATGAAGACAAACCAATCAGATCATACTGTACTCTTCATTTCTTTCTTCTTTCCTCACCTTTTAAGTTAGGAAATAAGCCAAAGTATTTCGCTGTTGTACAAAAAAAAGTGAAACTAGTGCAGAGTTTCTGCTGCTGGGTGCCACAACTGAAGCTTTACTCATCTCCTTAAAGGAAAGAAACATTTTCTTCTTTTTTGGTGAACCAGGTTTAATGAATATTCAACTGACACAAGGCCGGAGAGAGAAGGCTCTTTGCACTGAATGTCTTTGTGCGGCTGCTCTGCTCAGAAACAAACACGTTCTAGATCGAGGGCCAAGTCCCGCTGCCCGAGGTGTGGATACTCCTGTCGCCTGGACTGGGGACAAGCCAGTCGAGCTCCACCCCTGAGAGCTCCCTGGGCAGCCACTCACTGGAGCCCTTCTATTCTCACCAAGTATCATTAGTGCTGCTGTTCAGGCAACTTGTCTAGTTTTACATTGGCTTGCAGTATATCCTTGATGTTCAAAGCATCGCTATGGGCTTAAAAAAAGAAAATAAAGAAGTTAGAAAATTCTTTTTACACATGGAGGGCACTTCAGAGCTTGAACTCCAAGACTCCTTTTTGCCCCCAAACTGCAGGGATGGAGGGGGTCGGGGCAGTGACGACACCTCCTGCCCTGCCACCCGCCCAGCACCAACTCTGCAGCCTGCGGCCAGCAGCTAAAGCCAAGAGAAGTCACACGTGCCCCTTCTATACAAGCCGTTTATTTGAAATGCCAACTATACGTAGGATAAAGTCAGTGTTACATGCTTCTCAGCAACAGTAGAAAAATAGAACCAGTGAAAACCTTTTTACAATTGTAATGGTACTCAAAAGAGAAATGTATTGTTTTACAATGCATCACACAAGACTAGAATTCAAGTCTGGAGGTACCTAAATAAAAATACTATTTTTTTTTTTTAAAAACACTATATACAATTGAAGCGTAAACAAGTTTTACAAAGTACTGGTTATGCAGGTTGTAGAAAAAACACTTGCATAGGACATGAAATCAGTTTAAGAAAGTTTTCTGAGCCTTTAGCATTGAAGGCACTTGACTTTATACCAGTAACAGCACAAGGACAAGAGACAGAAACGTAACGTTGCAGGAGGCCAGGGAGCCTCCCGGAATACAGGGAATTGCAGAGCCCCAGATACCGTTTTACAGTTTTGTCTTTCAGCTGCTGCTGCATCCAGCAGAACTCAGCGCCTCTCCCACAGAAGCGCGTAGGCACTAGGAGAAATAACAGTGCCTCAAACAGCATGTGAATTCTTTCAAAACACCCCAAAATAAGGAAATCTGTAAGACGAACACACACTCGGGACATTCCCAGGACCAAAACCAAGGCTTACAGGTAAGAAGGGCCACAGTCACTTATTTTTCAGAAAGGAAACTGCTCAAGGGGAGGAAAAATAAGGAACTGCCAATGACCACAGTAGTTATTAACACACAACTACAGTAACTACAGAATAACAGAACGTTTCAGGGGAGGAAAAGATTTTTCTAGGAATTAAGTTATTCATCCATATATTAGGGGAAAAGGGAGGGGTAAGGAAGAGGGAAATGGGATTTTTTTTTTTTGCATGTAGCTTCCTAACCACGAGTCCGAACTCTCTCTAACGGGACAGAAACCTTCCTCCTCGGAAAGCTTCGTGTCCAGCCCTCCTGCGGCCGGCGAGCCGCTCGGCCGCGTCGCCGTCCAACGCACCGGGCAAGCGGGGCCGTCCGCCCGCAGCCCAGGCAGCCAGGGTGGCCTGGGAGCGCGGGGACGCCGGGAAGGGCGGGAGCTGCCGCCGCCGCCGCCGGAGCGGGAAGGCTCCGCAGGAACGGGACGGATGCGGGCGCCGCTGCTGTCGAGCGGTGTGGATGGAGAGGGCTGGTCCTCTCGTCCCCATCCGACTGGGCAGGAAATCCTACCCTAAAGTACAAAAACTCAACTCGAGCGCTTTGGCAAACGCTCCTCTCCCACCTCAAGCCAGCTGCTACCTTCTTAGCTGCTACCTTCTTGCCAAGTCAGAAGATGCAGCTGAAAGTGGAGATTGTCCAAGCAGCCTGATCGTCTGACGGCCCCCAAAGGCCTCGCCTTTGATTTTGTGCTCAGTTTTAAACACTAGTTTCCTTTTAATACTGCTCAGCTGCTGAGGTCTCAGAAGCAACTTCATGTTCCAAAAAGCAGCCACATTCTGCCCTTCCTTCCCTCCCCCAAAGCCCCTGTGTCTCTGGCTTATTTGCAAAGCTAGGGGATCACTTTGGGACCCCCCTCTCACTGCGGCGCCAAAACTCGAGTCTTCCTGACCAGCCCCGTGTCCAAGCTACGAGCTGCTCACCAGGCAGACAGCTTTCAGCCCGAGCTCTCGCCCAGCACATGATGCTGCATCTAAATACGGTGATAACTGAAAACAGCTTCCCCTGAAAGTAGATCTAGCAATTTTAGGCAAAAATAAGTTATTCAGACGAGTCAGTTTTCTCAGGACAGCTACGCCTTAAATGACTCAGCTACTTCAACAGATAAGGATGCAAGTGCGGCGAGTTTCTGCGTTTTGTGATATGAGTGTTAATTTGTTTCTAATGCCATAAGATGAAACCAAAGCGTTTGGTCAGAGCTACACAGACAGACAGCACCGTGCTCAGCTTTTCAGAATACGACCAACAAACCTCAGGCCTAACCTGCAGCAGCCTTATCCCCTACCGACATCTTAACGAGAAGGTGGTTTCTGTGCTGCAGATCTGAGGAAATAACGTGTGTTTTGATAAGGCCAGGACCACCAAGCGTCTTCACTGTGGTCAAGAACAAGGAGATTATAAAAGGCTGGCAGCAGCGCGCCCCGTGTCCCCTCGGCCGCAGGACATCGGCGTCGCCCCCGCGGTTCGGCCGAGCTCCGCTCTGCACGGCAGCGGCTGCAGGGCTCCGCAGCGCCAGGGGACCTGCGCACGCACGAGACGGTACTTATTCTTCCCAACACCCATATTCATCTACCCAGAACGTATTTGGTAGATCAGCATTCAGTACTTCAGGAAAAAAAGGGTGTTGTGCACGTCAGGCCTTGCATATTTTAATGAAGCAGAAGGGGTGAGAAACTGCCATTGGGTAAAAGTGAAAATAGGGCTGCAAGAACATGTCCCTCTGAACAGCACTAAGCGTTTTGAACTGCAGGGAATAGCCCAAACCAGCCCTAGACAAGCCCTCAGGTCACTCCTGGGGTTGCTGCTTTCAGCTACAAGAAGAGTTTCTCCTTCCAGAGCCTTGCCCCAAGCCCCAAGGGGTCGGTGCCAGCGGGGAGGCGAGCGCCGGCAGCACCACCGCCTTCCCGACCGGAGACAAGGGAAGAACCGCCCCGTGCTCGGCGCGTCAAGAGGGACCACGGAATTACTGCCACACCGGGTGTTCAAACCTCAAACCTGGGAGAGGGAACCAGCCCAGATGACCACCCTTCCCTGTCCGCTTCACGTTAATCCATGAGAGTCACTGCTGTGCTTTAGAAAAGCAAGGGGGGCCGCCAGAGACACATTCACCACCGCTGAAGCCATTAACTCTCTGCTTTGATTTGGTTCACAGAACAGTTGCAATTACCAAGTCAGCAACACTGCCAACTGGGTAAGGAACACGGAATGACATCACTGAGTGAAGCCCTTTTTAAAAATCATAGGCAGCCCAAAGCAAGGCAATAAGCAGTCATGTCAGCACCTCTGCTGGAGGGACAACCCTGTCAACCAGCAAGTTGAACTACAGGCGACAGAACAAGGTCTTCCCGACATGCGCAGACTTCGCACCACTCCTCACCTCTGGTTGTCACCTACCCCATGTAAAGGTAGCTGGAAGAACAAGTTATTACTATTAATTCTACAGTATTTCTAGATGTATTTCTGCATGGGCAAATCAACAACTCCAGGCCAGCTAGTAAGTGCTTCTCGGTGACGGTGGGTGGTTGCAGCTGACCTCAAAGCAGGCAGGATGGCCTCGAGAGCCCAGCGAGTTGCGCCGGGCTCGGGACGCCCAAGGATCCCCTCTGCTCTTGAAGAGCAAGACACAATTCTTGGGAGCAGGCTTGCTGTAAGACCAGCTGCCAGGAATTTTCAAACAAAACGTTATTAGATTGGATTCTTGCTGTAGTGATAAGAATCAAGACCTTTCAGATCTGAATTGAAAAAAAAAACCTAACTAAAATGTAGTATTTTAATGTGCTGTTCTTTGGAATTCCTATAATTAAAAAATAAAGACATCATTGTTACTATCTCATAAGAAAATACATCTCAATGTGCATCCCAATGCACATGGGGAATTGGCAGGTGAAAGGGAAAATGCAAAAGTATGAAAA
>JAVCKT010024805.1:4291-25465 GCA_032273925.1 Rhynchotus rufescens | reverse complement strand
TATGAAAATACAGTCCTTTAAATGCGACAATAAAGTATAACGTATTAGTACAAAACTAGTACACTAAAATAGATGTACAGGTGCAAAAGGCTACCAGGTTGTAGAGGAGAAAAAAAAAAGGTGCCAGCTTTTTCTTAAAGGCTTAAGTTGTTTGCTCAAAAAAAAAAGGAAAAAGAACACACACAAGATGAACCCCAAAGCAGCATCAAAAATAAACTGATAGCATGCCATCTCTAATAAAGCAATATATATATACACAAAAGAAATGAGCAAAGCTGAATTCATCTGCTGGCATGAATGAATTTTTCTGACAGAAGCCAGGCCAAAAGTTGAAGAATGGTATGATTCCAACTCCTAGGCACAGAGAAATACTGGAGGTTTTGCTTTCATAGGGCAGATTTTTTATACAGGAAGTCTGGTTTGCTCGGAGACCTCCTTCCTCTGCTCACTCCATCCTCCCTTTCCAGGTCGGCGCTTCTCTGTGTTCCGTGTTCCAAGGGCTCCTCATCGGCCAGTCTCCTGCCTGGCCTCTCCTCGGGCACGTCAGAGGTGTACGCAGGGAGCGCAGGTCTGCCCGAGGTCAGGCCGTAGGTTAAGTCAGCTTCCATTTTTGCTCTGCCCCTGAGGTGCACGGGGCCGTTGGCAGCGTTTTCCTGGGCGGCCAAGGCCAAGTCCAGTCGCTGGGGGGGCTGTTCTAAGACATCGAGGTGTATTGGCTCACTCTTCTGCCTGTGCTGATGCCCATCCTGGGAGAGCAGGTATTCCCTCCTAGAATCCTCTTGCTTTTTAGGAGATATCTGGGTAGGCAGGTAGGCTGGCTTTAAGCCACTCGGTGATGCCTTATTGTGGCTATATAAATCCGGGCCAAAATACATGCCTTGTGAGGGCGAGGGACTGTGTCTGTTAGGGGCTGGTGTGGAAGGCCTGCATGCAGCATTAGAGAAGTCATAGAAGTCAGGGTACTCCTGCTGATTCTCCCGAGCATCCGCCTTTTGCTCCATGGCATGTTTCTTGCGAGACGTGGGCACGTGCCTGCTCTGGATACAGGCCATGTGCTGCAGTGGAGCCGAGCCGACCTCCGGCACCGCCTGGCTTAACTCCGTGTCAACAGTGAGTTCTGGCAGCCGTCTGTCCTTGAGGGACATTGCTGACACTCCCATGGCAATGTCTGGCATCAGCTCATTGAGCAGCGGCTGAGTACACTGAGAAAGAGAAAAGAACAAAAAAGAAAGAGAAATCAGGCCATGGAAGTGAATCAGAAACTAAATGTAAACCATATCTCGGGTACTTTCTGTAATTCAGAAGGACATTTTCCTAACCTATCTTTGCCTGGACTAACCTTAGCTGGCACGCTTCCTGTGGTGCTTGGAGAACAAACGCATTCTCCATCCTCCACGTCAGGTTTTTTCTCATTCCTTCACAAAATGGTTGTGCTACAATAGTAGCTGCTTCCTAAATAACTTGTATTTAATGTGCTGCAAAGTGAATTACAGTGTACTTTTAGGCTGTCACAGTGTAAACTTGCTTCAAAGAACCTGCAGCTATTACCCTAAACAAGATACCGGGCACAGAAAGATGTAACACTAGAACCAAAACTTTCAGTGCAGGGCAGCCAGGAAACATTTGTTTGCTATATAACCCCTCCACTTAACATTTCATATTTTAAAGCACCTTAACTGCACGCACAGCTATGTGAACACCAAGCTGAAGGGCTCGGGGGGCACTTGCTGCAGTGCTGACAAGACTCGGAAAAGGTGTGGGGAGGCTGCAGCACGACACGCTGCTCCTCGCACATCCCTGTGAGCAGTCCTGCAATGACAGCACCTCACTCTTCCAGAAGAGTTAACATTTCCGCTTGCATTTACTGCACAAGTGAAGACAACAAAGGACCAAAAAATATCTTTGTAATTGTGAGCTACTAGCCACGAGAATAAAAATATCATCCAAATTAAGTCAATGTTTCTTGTATTTTTAATAGAAACAGTTTATCGAATAAGACACTCCTAACAGGAAAATTAGGCAAAAAAAAAAAAGAGAACATTTTCAAAACTATGACAGCTCTTGCAGAAAGATCATTACATTGTTTCCTTAAAGCAGCCAGCTCTGACCAAGAAAAACAGATTTATGCTACAAAATAAATTCTTGAATAAAAGTATTTCAACTTCAAATAACTTAACTTAAAATATTGAAAGGAATGGAATGTATTTAGGACGGCTGCTAAAAATTATAATAATAATAACCAGGCAAAACATATCCCTTCAGATATATTTCAATTCAGAACTCCAGCATCTGAAGTTCTCAGTATGACAAAACCTCTCTCAGTGGTTCCACTCCAGAAATGAATAATCAAATTCATTATTTAGCATTTCATGCACTTTGCAGAGCCAAGGCTTTGCTTAGCATCTCCTACAGCTCACCGTTTCCATTACATCAATCCAGCAACTATAATTATCACCTTTAAATATAGCCCATAATGCACATTTCATCATTATACAATTACGAACCCCTGTTTACCTAGTTGTTTTTCAAACCTCTTCAGAGCCATCAGGCTTTCAGAGTCTCCACAGGTGCTCTCTCTGAACAAATTCATCTATTTCTGGTGTGCTGACTCTGAATAGCCAAAAACCCCATGATTTTCACGTGTGCATGACAACATGCAGTTCACTACTGCACTTATGCTTTAATGTAGAGGAAACTATGCTCTTTTGGAAGATGAACGAGTCCTATTTCCACCTCTGAAATGCTCCTGCCCCAGGCCCAGTCGGTCTCACAGCAATCGGGCCATGTCTTTGGCATGCAGAAGGCTGATGCCCAGTCTGACAAGCCCCTTTCTATCAATTCCAATGGAAAAAAAAAAACGCCTGAAAAGCCAAGGTGCCGTTTAGCTCCCTCACTAAGCCAAGCTCCTCCCGATCATCCCCCAGAGGCGCAGAGCGGGAGAAACCCCAGTACTTACTGCCTGCTTCTCGGCTGCCAGGGCCGCTGTGGCAGCGGCCGCCGCCGGCCTCCCCAGCGCGGCGGCGCTGGCGCAATCCGGAGGCGCCGCTTTAACGGCGGGCAGGTAGGCGGGCGGCGCGGCCTTGGGAGCCGCGCGCGAGTGGAAGAGCGAGTGGTTGCACGGGTAGGAGAAGGAGCGGGAGGGATGCTGGCTGGGCACCCTCTGTTTCCAGCCCACTTTGAACTGGCTGTGCAGGGGAGTTGCTGGCGGGTGGTAGGGAGGCGGCGGAGGGGGCAGCGGCGGGTGGAAGGCCACGAAGGAGTCCAGCTCTGTAAACATGGTTTCCGCAGCAGGGGTGCTGTTGACGCGGCAGCGGCCCGACTGCCGCACGGTCAGCAGCGGGCTCTCATCCCCGAAGCGCTCGTCGGGGAAGAACTTGTGAGGATTCTGCAAAGGGAGGAAACAAAAACCCCACAACATGTAATCAAAGTCCGCGACTGTCCAGACGAGTCTCCTACGCTGGCACATAGCATGGCTAACTCTACCAGCTACATGCCCAAGCTTCCAGGTGACGGTGGCTGCCGTGGCCAGAGGCAGATTCACCACGCGAGGACGGTGACACGCGGCGTTTTTGCTGAGCACTGAGACGGAGGGTGTCACAGTCCCTATGGGTACCCTGTCCAGAGCCACAGTATCAGCCAGGGCTCTCCCTCCTTTTTGATTCAAGAATGAATCACAAGCAAGAACTCTCAGTGTGCTTGGACTGGCACAAATGAACAGCCTCTCTGATAGGGAATTTGCAGCCCTTAAGTTGTTTGAACTGTTCACTCTACTTCCCAGTTATGGAAGTGCTCAGTTAAAAAGCAAACCATTCTTGCTCCACAGTTATTCATTCAGGCCTTAACGATTTAAGATTTTAAGACGACCAAGACAGCAAATTTAGAACCTTGGACAGTAGGAAGCAGCCCTTCACAGTGAAGCCCTTGTTTGCAACGCTGTAGTTACGCACAGGGACTGCTCTCCAAACACTGCTGAACAGCCAATTGTCGACTGCAATTAAGTTGTAACCTAAGATATAAACTGGTTTTGCAGCATTTCATCACCCGGTTCCTGTAAGGGAAGGGGCTAATTCAGCATTACTTAACTCCTAGAAAGTTAGTTTGAAGAGCTCCTGTTAAAAAAAAACAAACAAAAATCGCTGTTTCCTTGTGGAATCAGACCAGCCTTTTCTACAACTAGTGTTTTATCTTACTAAATAAGTAACAAAAACAAATAAAAACCCCACACATCCGGAAACACCCTGAAAAACTCTTTAATCTCTATTTTAAATCTTGGCCTCAATCTCATATCCAAAACTAAATCTGGGACAGTCAGACACCTTGAAAAGCAACACCTTTAAAAAAAATATTCTGGAACTACACATTTTTAAATCACGTAAGTCAGATGTAACAGCCATCCCTGAAGCTACAGAAGTTCTTTGAAACATCAGTGCTTCTGTAAATGCAGGTGCACAAAGAAACTGTTTAGCTGCAGTGAAAGATCCAGGCCAAACCACGTGCAAGCAGACTAGCTCCTGCATCCCTGCCGGTGTCCGGGTCTGTTTTCCATACCTGCAGGAGTTCGGCAGCAGCATCGGAAAGCCCAAACTCTCGCAGCACACGGATCTGGATCTCGTAGCTGACCGTGGCCCCTTCGCCGCAGTTGAGGGCATAGGCCCTCTGCACCTGCTCCGTGTGCCGGAGCTCCTGCAGCCGCCTGATCATCTCCTTCACCACAAGCAGGTTAGGAACTGGAGCAGGGGAAAGGAGCAAAAGCAGAGATCACTTTCTGAACCATCAGACAGTGCCTTATCAGCACGATTAGCCTTATTTTTGAAGGAATAACCAAACATCAGGCTGCTTAAGAAAAGCCTGTCTTTTTAAAGCAACATTCTGCCAAGAGCAGTTTGAATTACACACGTGCCTAATGCCTTGGAGTATCATTATGGGATAAGGCACGTGGGATAACCCCCCCAATACAAATAGTAAAGACACACACCATTTTTCCAGATTCTGCTGAAGTGAACCACAAATATAGCCTTCTTTGAAAACCCCTTATGATGCAAGAATTTTATGATTTGAGGTGGGATGTGAGGCAGGATATCTTAAATAACAACCAAATGTTCCCTCATGAATACTGCTAGCCAAGAATACACTGATTTTTTTTGGCCTACACTTCATACTTCTGGTGGAATTCCATAATCGCAAGACCATAATAGCAGCATATAACTACAGAAAGAGCATTAAAAAAAAGAATTACACAAGTTGCAAGCCAACATAAACCCGTTGAATTATGTTGTTTTATGCAGCCATACTGAAATTATTAAAAAAAAGAAAAAAGCTTTCTAATCATATGCAATTTGGAGTCTTTATCCCGTTGCACAACATTTTCATGATGAGGAATTATATTTTATTGTGGTCTTTCTGTCCTCAGGAAAATGTACACATCCTGAGAGAAGTCTGATGCAGATCTCTGAATATGTAACCTTTGGCATCTGCTCTATTAGCAGCTTTACAAGGGTTGTATATGACTACAACCAGACGTCCATAATGAATGTTCATAAAAATTACACAGATCAGACAGCAAGAACAATGTGAAAGAGCATTTGCATTACAGAGAAGGAGAAAACACAATAACTGGTTCTAATCTCAAACTTAACACTAGTACACGAGAAACAAAAGTGTAGAGCAAACTGATTTTTGTCTTCCTAGTACATTAGCCCCCAAAATAAAGAATTATCCAATCTTCAAGTCTTAGAAATACATTTACCCATCACACACTTCAATTATTCTGAAGAGTCCTGATTTAGCAGCCATATGACTGATATATATCAGATGTACACAACTTTTTACTAACACTGAAAAAAAAGAATTTTAGAGAAATTCAAATCTGCTCACCAAATTGTGGTGGAACATACGAAATTTATTATGCAAAAGTGTTATCTTCTCAGCCCCTTCTTTTAGGATTTTTCAGGTGGAAAAAAAATACAGGTATTAGGTGTATAAAAAATACAGTTCAAACTGAAAAAATACTTGAGGAAACGCAGTTACCTGCAGAACCTAACATCAAAGCAGCAGAGATTGGGGCACAGGCCCAGCTCTCTGGCAGAACGGCCAGGGAGACAGGCTGCCAGCAGCGCTGCTGCCGCCTCGGCGAGCGCAGAGCGGGCAGGAGCAGCGCGCGGCCAGGCAGCGCAGCCCGCACGGAGCCTCGTGCCCTGCGAGCCCAGCCTAGGGCACGGAGGGGACGTCACGCAGCTCCCCCTGCAACAGGCCCTGCACGGATCCCTGCACAAGTTGAGGCCCTGCTACATGCTGGAATTTCCACGAGGAGCTTTTCCCATCTACCCTTCTTAGCTCAGGGAACTGGCAAACAAGACAGTCTTTGGCCTCATAAGCAAAGCAAGAAACTACCGGCATAAAATACCTATATTCCAGCTACTGGCTAGGCTCATAACTCATCCAATGGCCAAATGAAAGGGCTGGCAATAATTCCTATGTGTTAAAAGAATCAATTTGCTAGGGTGCTTCATGTGGGTCAAGATCCCTCACTGACATCTGGAGGCAGATTCACAGAACCCAAGAACTTCTGCAAAACACCAGAGACCTTTGGGAAATTGTTTCCTTTGCCAAATTCTTTGGAAACTAGAGTCTAGCAGAGCATTATAAATCAAATGCAGAGTTTAATCTTCTGACGAAATAGTTAAAATTGAAATGATGGTAAGTATATTTATGCTTTTCTATAGAAGGGAAGATATCTGAATAGTGTAAAGCACTGCTGAGAGAACAAAGCTGTACATTTCTAAACAAATAATTAACATCCTATCAAACTATAGAAAACTCTTCTGAAACTCTTTATAGGTACAATCCATCTCTAGACATAAAAATGGATCAAGGAGATCAAAACCCTTCTAGAAAGCCTAACTCAGTGCTTATCCAAGAAGTGTTTCAAATCTTCATGCCTTTACTAAATTTCTCTCACTTCAATCTAAGCCTATTGTGTTTTGCCCTGTCCCTAGCAAACTAGAATGGTTTATCTGCTCACTCTCACATTGCCAGCTGAAGGGGGAGATAAATAAACAGGGGAGAAGAGGAGGGAAAAACTCCCACCTTACTCTCCAGCTTCTTATTACGCCACCTGCACATAGTTTATCTCCTCAAAGTAGCCCCAACGAGAAGATGAAGTGGGTGAGTGCAAGAAGCCTGAAACACGACAAACCCCTCTCTGAGGATATGAGCACTCAGTGCCTCAGTTCTCCCCCAGCCCCGCTGCTCCGGCGGCCTTACCTGGGATTTCGTTGGCGATAACGGAGGGCGGGCTGGCCTGGGGCGCGCTCACTTGCTGGTGGGTAATCACGTGGCAGCACTGCGGCACCGCGTTGTTCACCATGTACAGGGTGTCGGGCACGTTGGACATGCGGACCATGCGCAGCCGCACCAGGTCCGTTTGCTCCACCATCATCTCGTCCAGCACCGACTGCAACGAGAGCCGGCGGGGCGGCGGTGAGGGCGCCGCGGGCCGCGGCCAGGGCCCGAGGCACCCAAACCGCAGGGCCTCCAAAAGATTGTTGGTTTTTTTTTTTTTTTTTTCCACAGCCTTTTCTATTCTGTTTTCCAGGCATTCCCAAAGCTGGATTTCAGAGCAAACAGCAGTCAGATGAAAAAGGCTGGGCAAGACTGCTTGTTTATTTTGTAACTTTTGGACGGGAAGCAACCATCCCAAAGCCAGACCCTCTGCGTTCTGCCTCACCTCTGTTTCCAACTCTGGCAAGCTGAGCTGAACATACATGTCTTGCAAGGGAGACGTGCTTCCCTCAGACGTCTTAGCTGACAGAAAGGGGCTATGCAAACCCTTGGTTAAAGGTCTCATTTAATGCTGAACTCTTTCAAGAAATGGGTGGCTAACAAGTGAGTAACAACTGAACTCATAAGCAAATTCTGCACTCCATGATCAAACTAAACAGTAGTATCAAACACCAAACAGAAGAGTGACGATCCTCATATTTACTAAGGTTGCACAATTAATGATACCTTTAAATATAATAGCATCATAATATATAAAAGACGACTAGGATTTCTGATAGAAAAATATTTTTAGAATGTGCTTTTTGCCTTAAAATTACTACCTAAGTACTTCCATGCTGCACAGTGAGTACCAAAAGAGTCAAAGCTTTCATTACATAGTCTTTTTGTTAGTTTAACAATACAAGATACATAGATAAAATGGTAACTGGCTTGTCTTCCTTTGTTTCTTTACAGGCTGTCTAATCTTTGTGCCCAAAATTCAAACAAGTTTGTTTTCCCACTCCCCTCCAAGAGGATAATCATTGACAATCGGCACACTTGGAAAACATTCTCTTCAGCACAGGAGCCAGGACCTCTGCATTCGCCAGAGCAGCGGTCAGAGCTTTGGGGCAGGATGGATGAAGACACTTTCACCTGGCCCTCCTGCTCTGCAGCCCCTCTGGTGCTGGGACCACGCGGTTCTGGCCCTAGGCTGTGACCTTACCTAGGAGCCTACGAGAGGTCCGCTCTGGCAGTCAGAATAGAACACGTTTGTACCCTGCACAGGAGCCATCTCGATCCTGACAATCACCAACATCAACAGAGGTTCTATGGGACTTTCAGTTTTACTGCCCTAATGCAAGACCTTAACTAAGAAAACTTCTGCTACAGTGGGTCAAAAGGGACTTTTCTAAAATTGGACACAAGATATGATTCCATTTTACAGAGGGTCATCAGAATATAATTAATATTCATCTATTTCTTGTTTCTGTCTGAATCTAAGTCCTCTGCGAGGTGGAATAGTAGCTTTCCACCCAGCTCTGGTGGGAGCTGGGGAGCCTGAAAGACCTGGCACCGAGCTTGCTGACGAGCTGAAACTGGGACTCTCAGGCTCTCACCTTGCCATCCGCCTGCCAGGTGGGCTGCCGAGGAGCTGGGCCGGCAAACTGGCTGGAAACCAGGGAGGTTTCCCTCAGAACGCTGCTTTGTTTCCGGTGGAATTTCATCAAGATCTGTCTCGCAAACATTTCAATTTCGACAAAAAAAAATTTTGTTGAAATTTTTTTCTGACCAGTTCTAGAGACTTGAGCCTGATGATCAATCTTGTAAGTCTTGTTAAATTGAAAATGTTAGTATTTTAGGCCAGTACATGCAAAGAGAGACAAAACACACCAAAAATTTTTTCCCTGTTTACAGAACCCCCTGATGATTCTAGTTTAGCTGTGGCCAAATGTTATTAATGGTCATTACCTTGGCCTCTTCCACATATGGTGAGAACAGTCTTGGCCTCACATATATTCCAGCATTTTTTTGCCGCAGCCAGGCATTTGACTTCCCACCTTCTGATGTCGGCAGCATGTCTGAAGGAGGTGTGCTAATCAGGCCTCTCTTCATCTTTGAGAATCAGAATAAAAACAGTTTAATGACTCATTAAAGAAACAAAGCACTGTACATGGGGGAAAAAAAAGAATTTTCTTTCTTCTAGGGAATCTCTACACAATTTTTAGAAGTCTTCTGAAAGAATCATTCTACAAAAAATCAAGCAGGGAAGGAGAGAAAGAAATTAAGAAGAGCTGCACACATAACTTAGTGATGCCATCCCAGGAACCATTTCTCTCAGGAATTTGCATGAGAAGACCGACTTACGGCATCGCTCAGGACTTCGCTGCTCATGGGTAAGATGTGCTCAATGCGGACGAAAGGCAGAAGGGGAGACAGGATCTCTCTGAGCTCCTCAATATCCAGATCTCGCCTCTTCACTCCTCTCTTGTTCACACTGTGAGCGGTACCGCTCAGTAAATTAGGCTCTGCAAGAAGGAATAGAAAGTAAAAAGTCTACATGTTGCTTGTATCACATGCAATAATAGTGCATTTTAATAATATGGTTGATTCTGTCTTTTTTTTAATTCCTCTTACTGTATTACATGACTGACACCTTGTAGGTGTGGATGAACTACAAGCTACTTGCATTTATACTTTAGGAAATATATATTTAACTGGCTTCCCACATCCAACACATGCAAGACCACCACTTAAATGATGACTGTAGCAATACTGTGCATCTCAGCTAATGAAAGGCAAATTTACTATTTTAGAAAAAAAACATTAATACCACTTAATGGTTTGTTTTTCATTATCACAGGCTTCTGTGGGAAAATGTACCCAAACTGAGGCAAAAGCTTGACACAGTAAACTAAAAATGACACACATATGCATGAAAAGCCTATACCAGTACAAACTAGAGGATACTACAGTCTTCCAATGTAGTGAACAAGTTGCAAGAAAAATTACTCTTGAGGCATCAGGAAATCAGAGTACTTAAAGGCAAAGCACCATAGAGGCCTTTTGCCTCTCCTTAGCACTTTCCCACTTCCCCTGTACCCAACTTCACAGCAGTATGGCAGGTTGCCCAGGCAGGTTTTGAACATCTCCAAGGATGGAGACTTCAACTTCTTCAGGCAACCTGTTTCAGTATTTGACCACCTTTACAATAAAAAAGAAAAAGCTGTTACGTTTAAATATCAACTCCTCTGTTTTGGTTAGCACCCTCATCCTGTCACTGGGGACCACTGAGGTCTGTTTACTCCCTCCTATTACTTAATTATAGATAGTTATAGATAAAGGTCTCCTTCCACGCAGAAGTTTTCCTCTTGAGGCTAAGTAATCCCAGCTCTCTCAATACACAGGGTTTTATTCTTCTAGAGGAAAGCTATTCTTAAAGAGCTTTTAGAAAATCTATTTATAAATAGCTTTTAGTGCTGTTGTTTCGTTTTGCACATACCTTGTATATATTAAAGTTCCTTAAAATATACATTACCCACAAAAATGACTGATATACCTTTTTCTTTTTGGTTTGTTACCACTTGTTGGTTTAAAAAGATCCTTACCTCTGTCTGCTATTCTCTTCATCAACTGGTGTTCTCCCCATTTAATAAGATATTTAAGAATATCTTGCTCACTTGCCTGGCAGAAAGAGAAAATCAGAAGCCAGAAATTTGTATATGCTTAGGGTTAATGACACACTTAAAAGCTGCATATCTTGCATAGCTAAAAAGAAATACATCTGTGTCAGGAACAAAATAAATATTTGTACTTTCTAATCTGCTATAAGGCTTGCTTTAAATATTTTAGTTAATATTAATATATAAACTCAATAAATTGTAGTAGAAATAACCTTGCATTCCTACTAAGAAAAAAAAAAATCCTAATCAAAGCAATTTTAGAAGAATCTGAAGCATTTTGCCTGCTTTTGAAGCTATATCTCATTTTTAAAGTAAATCATCCCATCTGTTGCTTCTCTTCTTCCTCGTCCATTTTTAAGAAGTCCTTCCTAACTCACACCCCTAACTTGTCAACTTTTTAACAGCTTTTCAGTTCAACTGTTTATCATTTCTAAGTCCTATTTTACAACACAAACTCTGGGGTAAATTCACGCTATACATACCACCTAGCTGTTCTCTCCAACCCTGCATGTTGCACTTTAAAACACAGTTTTCAGCATGTTCTTAAATTTCTAACAACAACCTGCATATCAGTAAGATCTCTTAAAGTTTAAAGATTAAATTTTAAAGATGAAAACATAAAAAAAGGAAACTGGATTTCAACATGACTTTTAATTTTTGGATCTTTAATGGAAATAACAGACAGACCAAATTTTAGCCTCCAAATCTAAACTGAGTTGTCCTATCAGGAAAACAAGAGAAATAAAAGAGAGACCCAGCAAGAGCACAGTTGTGACAACTGAAGCCTCTTCACTCAAAGCCTTAATTGATTCCATGCTCCATGTGTGGTGGGAAGCAGATCCAGGCAGGATGCAAGTCTTAAAAATGGGCTGAACATACAGCAAGATAACGCGTGTGGCTTGTGCTGCGGCTTGAGTTTCAGAGGGGGCTCCTTATGCAGTGGTATCCACTGAGCACAGATTTACAGATTTGTGCTACTATATATTATACTCTCTAGATTTAGTATCAAGAATGAGTTCAACCAAAAAAGGAGGGTAAACTATGAATAAGCTATGTGACTGCTCATCATTACAAACATCTCTCTACAGAGAAAAGCAGCAAAAATACACAAGCTTTCTATTAATCAGAATTGTTTCCTCCGGGGGAAAAAAAAACCCAAACAAGCACTGGATAAAAGTCATGAGAAAAATGAAATACTGCAGTATTTGACTCTTCTTTATATTAAAACAAAATAAACTAGAAACGCTTCATCTAAAACAATTTGCAGCTGTTTCTGAGCTATTACTAGGATTCCAAGCAATAACATACAAACTGGTTTGGGTTGTGTTAGAAGCCAAGAATCAGAATAGTTTTCTTAAAAAAAAAAAAAGTTGAAGCAACAATTAACATATACAATAGAAAACTCAGTGCACACACACGCTTGCTCTCGACTAAAATTTAGAGGGATCTACTCAAACCCTTCCAGCCACAGGATGACACTGGCTGCTCTGAGCAGGACTAGCGGCAGTCCGAGCTGCAAAGCTACCTGCAAATAGTCCGACTGAATAGCTGTGAGCAGGTGGTCCTTGCTCAGTTCGTAGAAGACTTCTGAAGTCATGACCTGGGTAAACTCCTCACAGAGGAAATGTAACGCTTGGCGATGCACCCACTTGGACCCATACGGTTGGGAGCTCCACTTGAGAATGGCAATTAAGGTGTCTAGTGAGATGCTCTCAGCAATAATATCTTCACAGCCTATGGAACAAAAGCAAGAATCAATAGCTTTATTACAGAGCACTTGGATCCTGAAGGAATATGTCTAAATAAATAATATAAAGGAGTATATGACTGCCATAGCAGCAACTGCAAGAACAAAACCAGAAATAATCTACAGACCAAGCTTTGCGAAGTGTTAAAACTCTCACTAAAAGTTTAATGCATTTTTAATTGTGGTTTAGGATTTGGATTATACAATGATTTACCTTTTAAAGCCACATGAAATGTCATTTTCCAGGTAAATCTAGATGAATGACTGGAAAAATGGTCTACTTTACAGAGTAATATTATAGCCTATTTGATTACCACACACTATCCAAGTGGCTAACCTTAAAGCTGCACGTTCGGATTTGAATCACCACTCTTTACAACAGTCTATAAATGCATATCTACAGCAGTTTACAGAATATAACTCCTTTTTTGTCCAAATTACTTCATGAATTGACTTTACTGAGACAGGACCAGAAGTTGTGAAGTGTTGCTGATTCTCAGCTACTCAGCACAGAATAATGGCAGCAAAGCTTAATTCGTCTGTCTAGAAAAGAAAGTAGGAAGCCACAGCAGCTCTAGACTGTCACATGCTGGTCTCCGTGCTGCACACAGGGATGCCAGGACAAAAAGCACCTCTGTGGGTACCACAGGCAGCAGTGGGAGGGATCCCCTGGCCCCTCGGCAGCGTGAGCACCTGCTCTTCACGGAGCACTGAGACGCTCGGCTGGGCGGCTGGGCTTGCTGAGCTAAGGCAGGAGAGCCCAGCGGGAACAGCTTTATGGCAGCACTCTGCACGGCTCATTTTTACATCTGGCTCACATATGCACAGAATACCATTTCTGTTTCGAAAAATAAGAGTGAAAGTTTAAAGAAAAGATCCAGTTTTAGAATTCTATAAATCCATTATCAGCTACAAGCACAAAATAACTCAGTTTAGTTCAAGAGCTCAGTAATGAGACACAGCACTGCATAAAGACGTAGGTCACGAAGCCCTGCACTGTTCAGAGCAAGATGCTTGCGCTGCAGTTGTTTTATTTCTTAAGACTTGATCATTTTCAAACACTCTTGAAACAGAAAACTAAGCTGTGGCAGTTGTTTAGAGCACTGTGTGTCTTTCATTGTTCGCTACAGTCATCTTCATGTTGTCAAGACAAAAAATAACCGGGCTCTTGGTGCTACTCCTGATCTTTTGAACCACCTGCACATACTCACAAAGTACCAACAGCAACAAACGGGATTAAAGAAAACACTGCTTTCCCACAGAGGTTAACGTGCAGAAAGGAAGCATCACACCAGCTCTATCACAACTAACAAGGTGAAGACGTTACAGAGCAAACGCCCCAGGTCAGATGGACAGAAAAGCCTCTGATAAAGCAGTTACTATTTCAAGGCTCAGTGAGATTTGAAAAGGAAATGTCTGAGTAGTAGTAGGAGGAAGAAGGAATCAGGAAGCAAGAATTTAATGTGACAAGTAAGTTTATAATTTCTCATGTCTACATATATATATATTTGACTTTATACTATGAAAACAAAGTCCGGATGTTGATTACTAGAACAATATTCTACCTTTTAATTTTTTCTTTAGGAAGAAATGATAAATCATATACAGAGCCAAAGTTCAGTGCGAATCCATGCAGCAGATTCCAGGAACACGTCTGAATGCAGATTTAGTTGGGGAAACACAACTTCTATTAATTTTTCAAAGGGAATTTGAGAACCAATGCCTGCATCCCCAGCAGCACTTTACCAAGTTCAAAACCACAACATATTCCATGTATTTTTCACACGTCTGATCAACCTCAGAGAAGAAACGTCTTCGATCAATGTAGCCACTAACATAAGAGCTAACAAAAGTGAGGGCCCTCCTGAAAGATGTAGTAAGAGTAACAATATGTTCGTCATCCCTTGTTGGATTTTCCATTCATTTCTGTCAAAGGGATGAGCTCCGAGTGATGCTTGAGCTCGCCTGCTTTGTCCTTTACCGGCACCACCGTAGGAATTCTCAGCACTTCCTATCTTCATTCAGCAAAGAATGCTGAAGTCTGCTGTTTCTGAGAAAAATCCATCCCGAAGAGCTGAGCAACAGCACAAAGGAGGACAACGGCTGCTAACACTAACATGCAGGCTGGCTTGCAGGGAGCAGTGAACATGGTTAGGGGAACCTTGGCCATGAGCCTCACTGGCCCCGCATAGAGGAAAGCAGAAGGCAGCAAGTGCTCTCTGACACATACCACTTGCTTTCTGGAACAAGCTAGGGAATCTGCCCTCTCTAGATACAGGAATTTTCAAAAAATCTGGGGGAAAAGCCTCAGGGTAGAGTCTTCAAAAATTCAGCCCACTCTCCCCCCAATTTCCTTGGCTTTTGAGACTCAAGAAAATAAAGTGGCAGCATATAGTGGAAAATAAAGCAGAAAACAAAGCTGGCAGCAAACCTGGCAAGGTCAGGAAAGCAGATCAGACACTCACAAATGCCCAGTCACAGCACGTTGAAGCAGAGTTAGATTCCCTATAACTACAAAAACAAAGCTTCTTAATTTTTTTTTTTCAAGGTTGACTGTTGCACTAAGACTCCCTGCTAAATTCTAACACAAGCTTTTGTGCATTCTCATTACTCTACTTGCCTGCCAGCCAGTGCCAGCAGATGATTATACTCCCCTGCAGTCTACCAATTACACCTCAAGAGCTGCATTTCAAAGGTGGCATGGAGAACCAAATCCCCACTGAAAACACAAGAACCAAGCTGAAAGAGCAGAGAGGCTCCTCTCAAAGCAAACGCCACTCACAGCATTTCTACATCTGATGTTTATTTTTGAAACAATAAGGATAGCTGCTCCCTGCAAAGAAACAAACCACTGCCATGAGAAAGGCAGTTCAAAAGAGCTGAGACTTACTAATTTATGAAAAACAGAGAGCATCAGTTCAATCTTAATTCCTCTATCAAGGCTCACTATCCCATCACCATCAACACCAATGTGTGCCTAGCAAATAAGACTGGTTTTCCTAAACAATTTTTTTTATCAGTGTATCAGAACAGTATGCTTATTGCTAAAAACATTTCCTCACACTGGATGGTACTGAAGGTGTTTTTGAACATCTAATAAACTTGCGCAACCCAAGTCCAGTTAGAAGAGGAATCTATTTTTTTTGATAGAATTTTTCCTTGCTTTAAATCAGCCACTTGACAAAAAGGCCCTCATCTAACAGCTGTAATACTGTTCCTCACAGCTGAAGAGAGCATTCTTCTCCTATGAGCATTATTTGATAACATCCAGGCAGGGAAAGCCTTTCTGAGATATGCTCAGTGTCCCAGAACGCAGCTTCTGAGCATCAGTATCTCTCAGAGACTCATCTTAAAGAAATGGAAGATGACACCGTCTATCAGTGGGGACAAATGAACCACTCCTCCTCCTCCTCGATGCTAATATTCTTCAATCCGGCCTACAAACAAGTCTGTTCTTCCTCTGTTCTTTCCCCTCTGTGATTCCACAGCCCTTCAAAAAAAAAAAAAACAAAAAAAAAAACAAAAAAAAAAACACCCCACAGTTTCAGCCCAAGGTCAAGGCACTAACCAGAGTTTTATCAAGGCAGGTGGCAGATATATTAAAACAACTCAAGAGCCCTCAACAACTAGCAAAAATGGCATTAAGCAAAGTTCTTGCCACAGGATTGTTAGCTGCATCTAACTCATTTCGTGGTTTCCCCCTTTCCCCTAAACTCATGTAAGCTTCTGGATACAAGGAAAAAAACAAGTAAGAATTCATTCAGATGATGAACTAGGGTCCAGAAGCCACTGGGGGTTCTGTTTGCTACTGACATTTGTCACACCAGAACAGACCGTGTTGGTAGCCTTTTAAACCCATTCTTTTAAACTTGCTGGTGGCTTCAGGAACACTTGAGCAGTACGACCCAGAGCAGGTCTGGACCGCAAGGGACTGGGAAACAGGAGATTTGTCCAAGAGGACCCTTGCTGCTCCAAGCCAGCTTCCAGGGGAGGTGGGGGTGACGGGAGCCATCTGATCAGCTTTTTCCCCATGTCCTGGAGAGTCAAACATCCAAGCATGGCTGTACTCATCAGCAACTCTTCAGGAAAGGCTCAGGGGCCATGATATTCATCACGGCTGAGCAATACCAGGAGCTACCCAACTTGCAGACCCATCTATCAAACAAGACATCCTTTTCTGACCACCCACATCATCTCCTGTTGCTCGTATCACCGCCGTGCTCAGCTGCGATCAGCTGCTGAGCTTCGTTCTGCCGAGTGTGTTCCCAGCTGGAGCACATCACTACCTGCCCAGCCCCACCAGCACAGGCAGGCAGGCACACGTGGAAGGCAGGGCAGCAGCAACACTTCTGGCAGTCCGGTCTGTATCACGTTCAAGAGACCTTCTTCAGGGACAGATTCAAGTGACCAACTTTTGGGCCACGGCAATATGAATTCAAGCCACCTAGAGAAGCAGGGAAGCATCAGCTATAAGAGCAGTAAGAATGAGCCAGGTAACAGCACAAACAGGAAGACACTGCTTTATATGTGGTATAAGCAGCAACCACAACAGCTGTGTTCCCTGGATGAAAGCTCAGTAAGTTGCAGCAATTCTAATAGAGAGTATTAGCCAGCCAGCTGGAAAAAATAAATCATGGAGCAGATAGAAACTTGTACAATTTAAAAATATTTTATGATAATATGGCACAGCTATAAAGATGTTTAACCTTCTAAGATTAACAAGTAAATTTCTGCAACAGTACATTTTAAATTCTACTTGCAGTCACCAGTTGGCAGCAGCTCTTGCCTGGCTTCAGTGCTCCTTAGGAAGCACATTGAGCAACACAGCTGATCCAGTTCAAACAGGACGTAATTGCGGAGCAGACATAAGAAGCTGCCAACTCAACCCACCGAAATCGAGGGAAGACCTTAGCAAGGGAACAACGATGCGCGGAGGGAAGAGGAGCTGATTTCCAGAGGTGCTCTTTCTGCCAACTCTGTGCTAGGCTTTTGTTTAAAGCCACCGAGCTCTTTTGTTTAAAGCCACCGAGCTCTTTTGTTTAAAGCCACCATTGCCAAAAGCAGAGACCAAATTGCAACTCTGCAAAAGTTTCTTCTCTTTGCAACAACATAACTATGTGCCTGAGCCCAGCCTGGTCCAACTTACCATCTTCTTCCTTAACCCTGGGGTGTAACAACGCTCTAAGGTCATTTTTTCCCCACTTCCTGCTTTCTCCCTTTTTCATTTCCTTAACCTCAGTAGTAATTGCAGGCTTGAGCACAAACGAGTCATGGTAAGGAGATAACAGGTCAGAAGATCAGATTTATGTTAATATTTATCAACCACACCAATTTACTGTACAGTTGAGTGCCAGACAGGTTCCTCCGAGCGCTCGCGCTGTGCTGCTGCTCAGCTGCTCTCAAACTCGCTCTGATCTTCCCACAAGGCACTTGCCTCTTCTCAGTGCTGCTACCGGGGGCTTCCTGATGCTTCAGCACTTCACTCCTGCTGAGATCAAGGCGACTTTTGATGTTGGATGATATCTGCCTTTAGATCAAAGGCCATCCTACTAAATAGGACTTTAAAATGAAGTTTCTTACTTCTTACGCTTGTCAAGAGCAAAGTCAACACCCAAAAAATAAAAGACATACACAGCAGTAAGTCTAAAATTAACTTATCTTTTCCCCTATCATTTGAATTCAGAAACTTTTTTTGAATCAGCAGGCAAAAAAGACTTCAAATAAAACTACTGCATTTGGTCCCATTATCCAAGAACGTGCAACAGAAAAGCACGTTGTTCCTCCATCACATTGGGACAATACATGACAGTCAGCATTGGGGTCAAGATGCAAGAGAGAAACCCTATTTAATCTAGGCATCTAACAGCATTAAGATAGCTAATTTAGTTAAAACTTCTCAGCATCAGCCAGCCTCACTCACTGCCCTGCACATGCACTGCTGTGCTGTAAAAGTGGAGAGAGAGAAGGAAAATTCAGCCAAAGTGGAGAGAGAGAAGGCAAGCTCAGCTCTTGCACGTGCTCCTGCAGAGCGGCCGCGGTCCCAGCCACCGCGCAAGCAGCCAAGGGCTTCGCTGGGACAGGCGCGAGCACCGCAGCCCCCTCGTCTCCGTGCTAGGCAGTGCAACAGGTTTCAGCATGATTCTGCCTGCCAATTAGTTCATGCATATCTAAAGGGCAAAAACCAGCTCCTCTTAGAATATTTAGTGATCTTGGAATACATAATAATCACATAAAGCACTAAATGAAATGGAAGTCACAGCAATTTTTCCAATAAAGTAGTTGTACTTGGACAGCAGAGATTCTTAACACACACACACACAAACTATCATCAACTTCGTTATTGGGAAACCATCTATTAAAATAGGACAGTCAGAAAAAGCAATATCACTATATCAGGAGCAGGAATAACTAAGTGTGAGAGCTGAATCATCGACTGAAACTGAAGAACAGAACAACATCTGGATATTTCTTAGAAACGACCCTAAAGACAGACCAAACAAAATCAATTGAAAATAAAAAGGTCAGTTGATCAGAAGTTACAAAATAAAAAACTTTTCTTGAGACCCAGCTATAAAAACTCGGCCAAAACTGAGTAGAAGGGAACAAAATGAGTTGGAAAGACTAGTCAGACCTCTATATAATCAGCCCCAAATATTTTCCAGGAAACCTGGGAGACCAGCTTTGCAAGTCTGGAAATGGGTAATATGAATGAACTGAATCAAAGACTTGTGCAGGGAAGAGCCAGAGAGAGACTCTAAAGAAGAAAGTTAAGGCTTTCCAGAAAGTTCAAGATGTGGCAGGAAACAACTGATGGAATCAGGTCAGAGAACCGGGGCAAAACGGGACACCCAGAGCACGGGGCAGGCCGGGAAGCAGGAGCAGGGGCCCAAGCTGAGGAAGTTCAAGAAAACCAACCCCCCCCCAGCACCACCTCAGCCCGCAGCTCCGACGCACGAGTGGCTGCTTCACACAGAGCAGCACCCAGACACGAAGGTGGAAACTGAGCCCTGCTGCAGCAAAGCCCCCAGGCACTCGCCGCGCGCCCAGTTTTATCCTGTCCTCCTTCACTGTAAACACTGGAATAAGAAAATCTGCCATTATTGAGGACAGCACCCTTTGCGAAACGACCTGTTAGCCAAGTGCAGGCAAATAGTTTTTTTTTTTCCTCCTATCACACAAGCTTCCTTTCAATTTTGTGTACACAACTAGATCTGAGCAATTCTTCAGTAGAGGCACACAGTATCAAAACACTAAAACCAAACTTGGGAAACTAAGCTTAAAGCAACTCAGTGCCATCTTCTATGGCACATACAGCTTTGCTGCAGACAGCTGACTGCTCTGTCCTGTAGCTAAGTAATGGTTATATTATACCTCACGTGTATAATATACCTTTGAAACTGGAGAGCAATACTGGTGCAGAGTCTGCTATGGAAAAGGATGCTGGTTTAGGATCCTAGTTAAGATGTGCCAAAAAGACAAAGTAGCATCAAATCCAAAATCAGGTTACTATTCAGCATTTACTATCACTGCAAACATAAAAGCTGTTTTACCATCTATAATTCTGTTTAAACTCCTTGTCGAGTCCCCCTCGTCTTGTCAGCCATCGCTCATCTGCTGCGAGGGCAGCTGCGCTCTGGTTCTGCAGAGCCCCCTCACACTGCCCAGCTGCCCTGCTCAGCCTTCCAGCACACGGGAAGGAAGTTGTGAGAGGAGGCAAAAATACTCAGCCAGTGTCTCACTGAGGGCTCTAGGCACAGTCCAGTTCCCTTCTCAACACACCAAATCCTTTCTAGCACTTGCATAATGTGCATGTCCAGAAGGGACATCCCCAGCAGGGATGTAAGGGGACATTTTTTCAGTTTTCAGTCCAGCTTTTGTTGTTACCTTTTTTCAGCTGCTGTGCTGTCTAGTTCTTAGGTAGCGTTCATAGGCATAATATTGCACAGGAATTAATTCAGTAACAACATTTCAGTTACTAACAGTAAAACTGTTGCCACTCCTGCATTTCATTTAACTTTGTTTCCAGGTACATGGTGGGGGGGAAGGGGACAGCAGGGATCACAAGATCAACCTAGGTCCACAAACCCTCATTCCTCTCTTCCTAGGGCAGCCTATCTCCAGAAACACATCTCCTTTCTCTTCTGGAAATTGCATTTCAGCACATCCATTTCAACTTTCAGCACTGTCTGAAGAGCAGTTTCCTAGCATGAGCCTCTGGGAGAGATGCAGTAGTTAAACCAGATAGTTCCCCCCATGCCTCCATCTCCCACAGTTCAATACAGCCATCAGAAGAACCTACTGTAAGCATCATCTCTAGCAATAATTTCATCTGTGCTTTACTACCTGGCCCTTCCTTGGCAAGTTTTCTATTTTTACTGAATCCTGTCAGATAAATTAAAAAGAGATTAGAAGGCTGAGGGGGGACCTGATCAGTGTCTATAAATACCTCAAGGGAGGCAGTGAGGAGGAGGGGGCCGGCCTCTT
>JAVCKT010024803.1:22621-40301 GCA_032273925.1 Rhynchotus rufescens | reverse complement strand
TGTAACAGATTGCTATCTGGAGACCTCTGTTTTTTTTCCATTTCAAACACACTTCACATTATTTTAAGGTACTCAACTTACTTCCCAGGATCCCTTCCATTGCCTGCAGTGATGGGTGGCTGCAGTTTTTACAGGTAGGAGAGTGAAAATGTGATCTTTGTGAGGCATGGGCTCTCGGATGAGTTCCAAGAACTTCATTTTGATCACAAAAACTGCTTACAGTTCAGGGCATGCTGGTTAACTACTCTTTCCTATGGGAGGAGGATAGGGGCTCAATCTGTTTCAAGCTCTTTGTTAAGTGATTTTTAATGGCACAACTATGGATGATGCACAAATCGGAGGACCTTGCAAAGCTCATTACTTTGGTTTGTTTTTCTAAGGTTTGAAATGCTGTGGGGACATTGTGGGGTTATCCCATAAATGCAGTATTTTTCAAGCCATAATCCCATGCTCTGCTGTGAGTTGAAGAACAGTGGTGCATCATGAGGAAAGCTTTCTCTTAATAGGACCAGCACAAACACTCTCCTGCCCCTTTGCTTTCTCCCTGCTGAGGGACTGCAGCTGCATTCCCTCTTTCCGTATTTATATTTCAGTTCTCCCCTTCTGTTTTCAGCAGCACGATGGGCAAATCCCTCAGTCTGTCACCTATGAGAATTCCTTGTTAAACAACAGCAGATAAGAAAGGGGGTTGTTTCCTTAGGAGCCTGCTTGCCTGTTTTTTCCTCCCTGTTTGTTTATTCTGCTGAAATCTCGATTTCAGGGCACATCTTTGCCTGGAGGTCCCTGCCAGTGCTGTGGGGAGGCCACAGAGTCCAGCTGAGGCGCGGGGGCCTGTGCACAGAGATTGACTCCAAAAGAGCCCCAGGTTTTTACCCTGCTGAAGGGCAACCGCGGAGGCTGCCTAGCTGATGGGTTGACTCCCAAAGCCTTGGCAGAGCAGACACATTACAGGCAGCAAGACCATTAGGAGAGAAGACTGTGTGACAGTGTTTGCTTGCAGAGCCTCCACAGGGCAAAGGACATTGTCCGGGATGTTGTATCAACAGATGAGAGGCCATGAGAGAGACATGGCCCTGTTGATCTTAACTAGAAATTGCCTTCCTTCCAAACTGGGCTATGAGAAAAGTTTGAAGCCTAGTCTAAACACACTTGTTTGCCTGGACTATGAGTAGGCTCCGCTTCCAGCCTTGTTATTCTGTGTTTTAACTACGACAGCACTCTTGGAAAATAAATGAAGAAAGAAATCTGATAGTCCCTAAGTAATCATTAGCTGGCTGTCATATCCCTCTGAAGACTTTAAATGCCATTTTCCTCTCTCCAGCTCTTCCATCATGCCAGCACTGCAGTTTCTGATCTCTTTTATTGCTCCAGTAAATATTGATCATGGTATATGAAAGCCAGAGCCCTCGCTCACCACTTCTCCTCTTACTAATCTTTTAACCTCGCAAAGCCACTTGTGCCTGTTGACTACTGCATGACAGAGGGAGATGGAAGAAGAGATGGGGAAGGCAGAGCTGTGAAGTTATTCCTTTGTTCCCCATAGGCCTTGTGGGTGGCCTTACTGTAGACAAAATCTACCCACTCTCTAACTCCTGTGCTGTAGAGCTGGGAGAAACCTGGCCAGATAGGCCCAGACTGAGGGTCCAGTTAGCTCCACTTTGAAATACCTGCTCCTGGGTAATTTGGGGCAAGAGGAGGTGGATCTCTCCTCTGCAGAGCTGGTTAAGTGGTTGGAAAAGAAACTTGTGGAGGAAGGGGGATGACACCTGTAGTTATTTAGGACCCGCTAGCATGGTATGTGCCTCTATCCCGAGGAAGGGGCCGGCTACCAAAGGCCTGCCCATATGATAGCTCCTTCTGTATTTCTAAGTTACGAGTAGTCTTTCCTTCTTATCCTTTTGGGAATAACATGAAAGGTGGTACCAGAGAAGGGGTGTGATGGAAAGCAGTTTGCATTTGAAGTCTTCTATTTGAATGTCATGTATAGAGGCTCTAAACCTATAAGCAAAGTAAACATTAGTTTGTGAGGGAAGATGTGTGTGTGTGTGTGTGTGTGTGTATATGTATATAAAATAAATATTTTTGTCCTTTCTCATGACTATTTTGCTTGCCTTTGCTGGTGTTGAATGGTGGCTGTGTGTTTTGAGAGAGGGGGTTAAGGCCTCTAAGATGAGAGTGAGGTTTTACCTGTGTCATGAGGATTTGCCTGTGGAATCATGAAGGGATGCATGTGTGAACTGATTTACCCTGGAGAAATGGGCTATATTGTCCTTTAGGGACTCTGCTTTCCCTTAAAGAGCGATAGAGTTCCTCAAATATCTCTGCTATGACTAGGAAGTGGAGAAAGTACCAAGGGGTCCCAGATGCTGAGTAGGAGCCTTGTGGGAAGTGAAGGTGGAGACTAAATTGCTTGCAGAGGTTAGCGAAGAGTGTGACATGTACAGGAGTTGCCCTTGTGTCTGCAGATGGGCCTGAAGCGTGGCAGGGTTTGTCAAGCCGGGACTCCTCCAGGCTTTGCTCCAGCCTGCCTATCGGGGCTGTGTCTTGGTTCCCTGTAAAGTTAAACTCCTGTCTGAGTTGGGGTGAATTTGGGCTTTTTGGACCCAGGCTCAGACTCTAAGGAGCAAGACTCTAAGGTGCAAACTCAGAGCTCCTCTGTGTTTACAAAGAGGCCTGGCCTCCTCCTTGGGTTCATCTGCTGGTGTTTGCAGGACAGCTGTATAAGAGCAGAGACTTGACCAAATCCCAGCTAAACCTGTGAAAGCAAAACTGTGGACGAATAATACGGAGGGACAGGGATTTGGTCAATCCTATCATCTTTCTGAGAGCAAGTGAGCGTCCCTAAACAGTTTCAATTGCATCCAGCTGGTTGGCAGGACATGAGGGGGACCCTGGGTCATGCACACCTCTGGTAAAAAGCACTGAGCTTTTGATACACTGCAGTTACAAATGTAACTGCGTTACTCAAGTAAATCTGTCTTTTTGCAGATAAATATCATTATCTGCTGTGTGCAGCAGCCGTTCATATCAGAGGACCTAGATGCCCTTTATGTTTAGATCACAAGTGAGCGATTTGAGTGGATGTGGCATAGTCCTCAGGGGATATTTATTCACATCACTAAGCCATCACAGAACTGGGAACAATTAAGCATGCTTGGCTGTCTTAATTGAGGAAAAGTCAAACGGAATGTAATATGGGCAGAGCTCTGTGGGGTGCCCGGCCTAAGCTGTATGATAAAACCGAGGGGCAGGGGCAGAGCTGGTGTGGGGAGAGCCAGGGGGGAATTGAGGGCAGAGGCCTGTGGCCAACTCGGGATTTGAAATAGCACGTGGAGAATGAAGTGCTTGGGTGGTGACATACTACGGGAATAGGAGGACTCGTCTAGATCTTATCTGCTCCATGTTTAATCCTCATTTCCTGGCATAGGCTCAGCTAAAATTTAACTCAGAATCCTCTTGCCTTATAGCGTCGGTATATGTGTTTTAATCAGTGAGCTCAAAATCTTCAACTTAGAACAAAAGCCTCTCCTGAGGAATAGCCAGGTTGCATGAGAATAGGCAAGGCTTCTCCTCGCCATGAAAGATTTGTGCACAGAACATCAGAAGTGACAGGAGGTGTCCTCAGTGGATCCCTGCAGCGCTGCTGCTCGCGCTACATGGCTCGCCGTGACCCCGAGCTGCATTGTGTTACCTTTGCTGTGTACCAAGAACAAAGCTGTGCAGCTTCAACAGGGCTATTTTATGTCTGAGTTTCCACAAATAGACAAAGAACAAATATTAGGTCTTCCTGACAGAGTAAAAGGAAGACGCGAGTTACTCGCAAATCCTATTGCCAGTATAAGCCTCTGTAGAGTCATGCCCCCCACTCCAGAAACCTGATGCAAGCAAGCCTTTTCTCTCTACACTGCAACGTAACATGCATTGCTGCCTGCCGGAGCCCAAGGTTCCTATCTCCTTTCCTCTTTTCCAGTCTTCTTGGAGCTCTGCAAAGTGATCTGGCAGCGCTGTTGAGAGCACCCGCACCTCTTGAATGCTTCTTGGGAGCTGGGATGTGCGTGCGAAAGTGGAACCACAATTAGGTTGACAGTGGGGAGAGATTATCTCTTGAAGTCTTGAGAACAGATTCAGAGTTATAGGTAGCTAATGCTCAAGTAGGCTTCCCCTGTACATTTCCTTGCTGGAGAAGGACTTTGCTTTCCCAACTATCAGCTTTTTAAGGATGGTAAAGTAGGAAGCTAGGCTCAGCTCTGGCAGGTAGAGTGTGACCTTTCCAGGTGTTTTTCCAAGCTCACTGCCCACAGTTTCCCTCTCTGTCATGACTCCCATTAGTTTGCCCAGCAACACTTAAAACAGGCAAGTGCAATCTCATAGGAGCACTGAGAAGGGGACATGTAGCAAGCAGAAGTGCATGCTTGCACCTTCCCTGCAATGAGGATTATCTGACTGTACGTGGGGGTTGATATGTGTCATGTTTTTAGGTGATGTGCCTACCTAGAGATTTGTCCTGCTGTCCATCATCATATAATACCTGAGGGCTTCTGTGAAAGCAGCAGACTGTGGACATTCACTGTTTGGGAGGCTGGGGCTGTTAGTGCAGGCACAGTGCTTCCCTTGGCCGCAGGCACGTGTTTTGGGGAGAAAACATGCAGAAGTGCATCCGCAACCAGTAACGCGGGAGGCACGAGTGCTGGTCCCATATGGAGAACAGGCCAGGAGCAGCGCAGTGACAGAGATTGGCTGCTATCACTGATCACATTAAAAGTCAGCTTCTTTTAAAATACTTGCTGCTGTTGGGACTGCTGGGCAACTGCTCAGTATGAACAAAGGTGCCTGCAACAGGGTCAGCATTAATATGTAAGTGACCTCCTGAATTAATGTTTATAGTAAGAGCAGCAGGAGGAGGCTCCTCTTTATCTTGCTTGGAGAGAAGCAGGGAGGAGGTGGGGGATGGCGAGGGCCTCAGCAAAGCTGCTCATTAAATGGAAAACTCTCCAAGACGCTGCTTTTCGTTTTCAGCTTATTTGCAGGATAAGGATTAGTTTTAATTGAGAGGTTTTACAGAATGGAAGTGCTTAATAGGCAGAAGGTGCTTTGTATGTGCGTGTCCCTGTGTCTGTGGGGAGGGCTGTGCAGAGCACGGAAGGAAAGGGATTTGGGACTGCGGTGTGCAGCGAGTGCTGGGAAGCAGGGCCGAGGGGCAGCGTGATGCTGGCTGTGGGAAGGAGGCAGGGTCCTGGCTGCACCTAGCAGCAGGATTGCAGGCAGTAGATCATGGGTTGCTCCCAGGATTTCCATGAGGAAGCAGGGAAAAGCAGGTAGAAAGTATGGCTTGCGTCATTCGTCTTTAGAAGATCTCCTGTCGCAGGAAGTAAATACACTTGGAGGTACATTTGGTAATTAAAGCCTCTTATGCTGCCCTGTGCATGGGCATACATGCTCCTTCTATAGATTGCCCCTATCCTCATTTTGAAACTGGGGGAAATGAAGGCGGTACTTGTCACGCAGTCCATTGGTGGCAGAGCCAGGCAGGGGAATTGGGCCTCCCAACTCCTGCTGCTGTCATGCAAAGGGACTTCCTGCAAGGACTTTGCCACCCTCCTCCACCTCCTCAGGACCAATGGTCCCAGCCTCTCTCTCCCTCAATGATGAACTCCGCCTATTTAAACACTTCTTCTCCCTGCAACTTGGCCTCCTTGCGCAGAGTCTGGACCCCTCTTCAGGAGTTGCTGTCAGAATGAGATGAGGGAGCTGAGGAGCCTCGTGCTCCTCTGTCAGTGGAGAGCCAAGGAGTGAAAACAGATGCAGCCAAAATAGGTACCACCCAACCCTTGCAATTCTCTCTTCTCTACCTTTCTCCATTATCTCTTGCCCATCTGCAGATGTACATCTTACAGGACAGACACACTGCAGCAAGAATAAACACTAAGCTTTTTATCTTTGTCGCTGTCCCTGGCAGTGCTGAATAAATATGTGAGGTACTTAAGGACAGGGTTTATTTAACGGTCATGGTGTTGAAGGGCTTTATGGTTGGACACAGTCTTAAAGGTCTTTTCCAACCATTTTGATTGCATGATCTCACATCCTTGAAAAATACCTGTGCATGCTACATGTATGCAGTCAAACAGAAAGCAAGCTGCATTCCCGCCTGGTGTAAGCAAGTTGAACAAATTACTTCAGAGGAACTGTACCTGTGTACATTTGTTTGCATTTGATCTGATGGGAGACAGCTGTAGACAGGCACATCATATGCAAAACTTTCTCTGATCATTAAAGTGCCTAACGTTTTTCATTATCCAACCTAATTTTCCATTGCTTATCACTTTGCCAAACTTCATCCATTTGGTCTGAAGTAGTTTGTGCTGAGTGCTAGCCTAGGGCTGAATATTTGTGAAAATTTCAGCTAAAAAGTTCAGAAATTAGGGAAACATATGTTGTCTTACTCGTTAAAAAGAAAAGTTCTCGTTACTGTTGTGAATGAAAATATAACGTTTATGTTGTTTGGAGGAGAGATTGGAATTTGGCAGGTGAAGTACCCTTGCTGTCAGGGACGTATGTTTTGCCATCTCTGTTCACATCTACCTAGATGTGGCCAAGCCATAAGCTTCTGAAAACTCCGTCTGTACGTACTCAGCGGAGACTTGTTAAAGCCTGGCCACTAAATCTTCCATCTGTAGCAGTCGTACTCTGTCCAGTCTTGCCAACTGCTGAAGTGTTTGCCCTTCTCGAACCATTTGCTGTCTTAGTCCACTTTCAAGTTTCGCAAGGAAAGAGAACTTTTAACTTTGTTTTGAAATGAAATAATTTTGTAGTCCTCAAAGTGGCACAATCCGGCTTGGAAGTACATACTTTTAGAAAGGAAATCCTAATTCAGTGTTTTGTTCTTTTTTTCATATCGTTGCTTTTAATGTGTGCTGCTGGAATTAGTGGAGGACAGAGACACAGGTTTGGGCTGACTTGTTAACTCCAAGCTTGTTAAGTTTTAAATAGAGTGGACTTATGTACGTTATTAAGTATTTTGGGTAAATGTTCCTCACAGCTTGCTTTGGTTTTAATATTCAAGGAGTTGTTGATTCTGTTCTTCCTTCCTTTAGTCTACATAGATGCTGCTTCTCAGACTAACGCATTGGAATGTTTAAAGGGTAATTTAAGTTGTTGTGAACAGGAAGTACCCCATAAAAAATTTTTTTTTTTTTTTTTTTTTTTTTTTTTTTTTTTTTTTTTTTGGCCTGAGGTCAATCATAATCCCTTGAAAATCTTGAAACTGCTTTTCCAATGGAAAGGAAAGCAGAGGACATAAGGCCTCAGAAAGCAGAATCTGCAGGTTGCCCTCAGTTGCCCTCAGTGAGGTCTAGTGCTAGGCAGGAAGCAGATGGTCACACAACTGAAACGTACCGAGCTGTGAGATGTCTGCAACTGGGGAGTGGGAAAAGCACCGCGCTAGCTCGTCGCTCTGCCAGACAGCGAGCTCCGTGTCACAAGGCATCGCTGGACTGTGAGGAGAGGCACGGGCTGGCGAGCCGTGTGGGAGGCACTGCAGCCTCCCCTCTTCCACAGCGCTAGTGTTACCTACCGTTCGTATGTGTTTAATGGCACCTCATGAGTGAACTAAGGCAGTGCAACACTTAGAGCTGTTTATATGACTGGCTTTGACTTAGCTTTCTTTTTTCAGGAACACTGAGTGAGTTGCAGCTGTTGCTGGCGACCCTCTAATCTTAGCTTCAAAACCTGTGTGCCTCTCTTTTCCCTCTCCGAAGGCGTGGAGACTTTGACACTTTAAGACATATGCTCTGAAAGAATGTATGAAGCAGAAACACTTCCTTCCCTTTTCAAATGCTGAAGGGTTATGGGCGGTACTGGAGGAATTTGAGAGGTTTGGGGCTTGCTTTGGTCCTTACAAGTTCTGAGGATGCAGCCCACTTAGGTAGGAAATGTTGCAGTGATCCTGCCCTGTGCTATTGGTGTTCCTGGCACAACATTTCTAAATTTATCTGGGGTCTCTTTAGTTCAGAAATCTTTCTCTTGGTAAGATGCTGGCTCTTGTGTTGCTGGTTCAGGCATAGCACTTTTGAGATTGACACCTTGGTTGATCTCAGTGACATTTCAAGTAGTAGCTGCCATTGACACATGAAAGTACATTCAGGCTTCTTTGAGAAATAGCAGAGGGTCAAGACAAACATTTTTATTTTATTTTAAAGAACAACATTTGCTAAAGCTCATCAGGACTACTCTCTTCACTTACTATTCCCAACTATGGAATGTTAGGGAAGCAGGGTTACTTAGGCAGTGAGCATTAAGATTATGGAAAGCTGTTGGAGGGAAACAGCTTGTGAAATACATATGCTCTGCTGTTTAAGCTTGGTACATAATATTTGAGAAGGGTGGAAAAAGGAGGAATAATAAAAGGTTTGATTGTTTTTCTTGTCAGTATGTGAATGTATATATTTTATTCCAGAAAAACAGAGACAAAGCAAGAGCTACTTTTAGGGAATGTGGGATCTTAGAGAACACATTACCTTAGAAAAGCCGAACAATTTCCTCCTGATTATGTTATAAAAGGCAGTATTGTTGTGCCTCCGGCCTTCTTTTAACTTAGGAATTTCATACAAGGAACCTCCCTAATGTCTGTCAGTTGAGCATAGTACGTCTCTAATAGAACACATGCAGCTTCAAAAGCAGGGATATTAGAAGTTAGAGCAGTCATAACAAACCATTCCTTTTTCTTTGTAATAGGGATTCCTCATTCCAGGAAACCTTCTGTGCACTGTAGACAATGCTTTAAAGTCCTCGTAGGGCAGACAGCTTGCCCTCCAGAAGCGGCAGTGCCAGGAAATAGGACAGCACGGTAAATGGGAGAAAAAGGATGGCAAGAAGCTTGCCGGCCTTTGATGAAGACTGAAAACAGGCTGCTTCTATTCTGTGCATATTTCTCGTGTTGGACTTGGCTGTAGGAGCTGCCAAGAGCCATAATAACGCGGAGCAGGTATAAGGCGCGTGGCTGCGGAGATGGAGTGGCCGCGAAGGAGATGGTTGTGGATCACTGGAGGGCAGCGGAGGATGTTTATAGCTAGGGTGTTGTGCTGTGCCTGCCTCGCACCCGCAGTGCAAGGGAATGAAGTTATCTTTCCTAAGCTGCCTTTAGCAAACAAATCCGGAGCGCGTGTTCACAGGTGTTCACGTGTGAGGAGCCCTGAGCCAAGGCTTCTCTTGTATGAAAAAAAAAAGAAAATAGACTAGGAGGCAGTTTTTTTGGTTCTTAAATATACTTATTTGTGGCATTGAGTAAAGTACTTACCTTAGAAGGGCTCTAAAGCTAAAACCAGTTGGATTTTTTATTCAAAAATATAATAACGGCTTTTCAACAGTATGCGCTATTAGCGAGAGGCTGACAGAACCGAGCAATTTCCATTTTACAGACTGAGACGTTTGAGGATTGTGTGTGCCAAAAGAAATAGATCTTGTCTTGACAAAGAGAGATACAAATAATAGTGAGAGGGAAAAAAAGCATATATCTATTTTTTTTCCCTGAATACAGTTTTTAGCCATCTCTACATTTATTATTACTCCTTTTTTTCTTATGATCTGTGTTTAATTCATTCCAGTATTGCTCTTCTATTCATATCTCTTACCAGAAAGTTATTAAAATAATGCTTTACTGGTCATGTGTTGTTTAATTTAAGGCAGGCTTCCTGAAAACATCTTGCTGATGGTTCTGGAATATTCTGCATGGCAAGCCTCTGTGTCCCTCCGAGGACCAGGGATGTGTCATGAGAGGCAGTGTCAATGCTTGATACAGATGCAGATTCGTTAACGAAGGGAGCAAGTTGCCTCGATGCTGGGCGCCTTCAGGAGCGCGCTCGTGGCTGAACATGGGGGCCTGTCGTGCGATGCAGCAGCCAGGCTGAGGTAATTAAAAACAATATTAAGGCTGTAATTGAATTCTGTCCAGGAGAGTGTTTCTCATCTTGGAGCTTTTATAAGTGCGGCAGTATTTAGCTCTTGTTTTTGTATATCAGGCAGGATTTAAGGGATCAGTTGGTGCAAGTCTTTGGTTATTTATCCAAATGTCACTGCTTCCCATGGAGTAGCACAACAAGGCTCCTCTGGCCTCACTACGAACAAATGTACTTATGTATCTGACAGGGGACTAAGAGGGAGAGCCAAATCCTGATGCTATTTGAGTCCATGATGGTTTTTTTTGCCAGTGTCTTCCCAGGACCTTGTCCGTCATTTATGCGGCCTTATGCGCAGTGCCAAGGCCACCTTCTGCTTTGGGCTCACACAGAGCCGAGTCTAGTTACGTTCTAGACTGATGAGCACATTATCACTGGACCAGTTGTGCAGCCATCATGGCCTGACCCTCTCCACGCATGCTGCAAAATGAGGAAATATGGCACCAGTGGTAAGAGAGGAGGACTTGGAGTAGTGCCTTGTTACTTAATAGGGCTCCCTTTGCCTTGGGATTTGCTTTCAGCCCCTGAAGCAAAGGTGATTCCCAGGAGGTGGAACTGGATCCTTTCTCCTCTCTCAGGGACAGTTTGCATAAGGATATATGAAGCTAACAGGGCTTCTTTCATTTGAGCGTCTGCAGGATAGTGTCCCAGGTGGCAAAGGGAGCTTGCACAACAAGTGAGCCAGTTATCTGGCTGCAGAGACAGAAATGCCTTGCAGAGGAAGGGGACAGCCGAGCACGAACAAGCCAGTCATTCAGAGCAGGAAAGCAAAGGCATTCACGCGGTGCCAGGAAGACTTTCACTGCTGTCGCCATGGCCCATAAATACACAGACAATTAGGACAGAGAAAAACAGAAGGTTCTTCTCTCTCCATTAATACACGTGCGTTGCCTAAATACCAGACATTTTTTTTAAAGAGCTGCTCGTGATGCACTGCTCACATCCTTCTGAATAGGAGCAACCGTGATAGATGTGAGCAGCCAGATCTACCTCTGAGCCCACGTTCACCTTCTCCAACAAGTGGCCTGCAGCACAATGTTCAGCACTAAAATTGGTTCAGTTAGGTCAGTGCTGCAGTCCCTCTTTCTGCTGCATTACGCACATAGGCAGGCGGGGAAGAGGAGCCGTGCCGGTCCATGGGGATAAAGGGACACACAAATCTTTTGTGCGCACGGGTAGTTTTGGGCTTAGCCGAGCATGAAAGGCCTGGACGTTGCATGCATGCCCCAGAAGGCTTTTGTATAAGTAAGTGTATTAGTGACTGCAGCTGGAAACATCTGTTGCAGTAAGGGGGATGCAGCCTAGCTGAAAGTTCCTTGGTGGAATGGCCGTGGCATCCGTTGCCCTGGCTGAAGTGCCAGCACACGGACTGAGGACACACGGAATTTGGAGAGCACTCGGCATGATGGCAACGCTCACGTACAGCTCGGTTCAAGTCTGTTTATTCTTGTTGTTGCTACGACAAGTCTGACCTGTGTGACAAAAATGAGTAAATACAGCCTGTCTCAAGGCTCTGTGGAGGTAGGTTCGGTCTGCCCAGGAAAGGGCTTAATAATAGCCTTGAAGCTTTAAGTCATGCCTTAAGGCTGATGACTCTAAGTGACGTTGGCAGCAGTGTCAATTCCAGATATAGTGACAGGTGACTGAACAGTGAAATGCTGGGAATAGTTCAGGAAGATAAAGAACAACTTGTGAAACAGTCGTTTGAGGCAACACATGACTGGTTCTGTGAAGGGGGCAGGTCAATGTTTAGAGCTGTCCCAAAAGTCAAAATCTAAGGATTGATTTGGAAGCAAAGGACAGACGAACAGAAAGCCATGTGCAACGTTATGTCACTGCATGTTTGTGGCGTATCCACATCTTGCAAAGCTAGTATGGGTCTGGTGGCCTCCTCTAAAGGAGCGGAGCAGAGCTAGTGGGGTCCAATGGCAGGGGGCAAGCAGCTTGGAGTGGCTCCCACAGACATGGGCAGTTGGTCCCCTGTGACTCCCAAGAAGTGGCCCAAGGTATTGTGAAGTCCTCATTGCAGTGGAGTGGGTGATTAGAGAGCATTTGCCACCAAGTTCCATCCACCAAAGTTTAATGTTCCTTTACAAGTGCCATAAACCTGGAAAAGAGGCTTGTGTTTAAACATGGTTTTCACACTTAGGAAGCGTGAATGAGAGGACCCAAGTAATTATAGGCCTGTCATTCTGACACTACTCCCAGGTAAAATAATAGAAAAACTGATATGGGATTTGATTAATAAAAAATTAATGAAGGGAAATACAATTAATGCCAATCAAAATGGATTTATAGGAAATACATCTTGTCAAACTAATCTGATATCTTTCTGATGAGATTAGGAGATTTGTTGGTAAAGGTATTAGCATAGCTGTGATAGACTTTCTAAAGCATTTGTTGTCGTATCTCATAGCATCTTGATAAAGAAATTAGAGGAGTATAAAAGTTAGCTATGTATCAGATGAATTAAAAACTGGTTAAATGTCAGTCTCAAACTATAGTCACAGAAAGGGAATCATAATCACAAGCATGTTTTATCAGAATTCTGCACAGACTGATTTCTGACACTATTGAATTTATTTTTTATGAAAATTGAGGGTTAAGCTGTAAACCTTAGAAAGCAAGTTTATCGGTGACACAAACACTAAAAATTTGCAGACAGTGCGAAGGGACAAGGTCTCAGATGCAGAGCAGTTGCAGATTGCTTGTTAAATGTAGCTCGGAAAACAGTACGTATTTTACTATGGTCCAGGAAGAATCGCATAGAAGAGCGTAGTTGTAGCTAGCCATGCTTTTAACTTAAAGGATCCTATTTTGGGAAGCAACAGCTCTGGAAAAGCTTGGCTAGATAGTCAACAACAAGTGAATCCTAGTGAGATACTGTGCCAAAAGACATGGTGCCGTCTTGGAAGCATAAGCAGTAACATCTGAAGTAGGAACTATAGGCATAGTAAATTATGTCTGTGCTTGACGGGTGTTCAGCTAGTGGAATCCTCTCTCCTATTTTGGTATCCACAGCTAAAGAAAGGAAGATACTGCAGCAAGTGAAGAGGTGTTTCAGAAAGGAGACATGCAAGTAATGGGAATGTGCGGGGCCACGCTTCACAGTCCGAGCCTCGGAGAGAGCAGCCTGTTTAGTTTATCTGCAGGAAACCTGAGGGGCTGCACTTTATAAATGCCTACTTAAAGAACAAAACTTTAATAAGAGGCCACTTCAAGCTCGCAACAACATATAAAAAGATGTAGTAGCTGGAACCTGAAGCCAGGCAATTTCACACTAGAAATGAGGCGTGAGTTTTTTCAACAGTGAAAGTAATTAAACATTGGAACAATTTACCATGAGAATGTGGTGGATTCTCTATCACTGGCAATTTTAAAATCAATACTAACTCTTTCTTTGTAACATATGTTCTATCCAAGCATGAATTAATTCAGGGTAGTCCTCTGAGCTGCGTTACAGAGGAGGTCAGAAGGGAGGTTCACTTTTCCTTCTGGCGTTAAATCACTATTCTTTCAAGTGTTGGGTGGTTTTTATCTCTTCCCCTTTATTTTTCTCAAATCTTTTACCATTCTTGATCCTATTCTGAGCACAAGAATATGGCATTATCCCTTTTGAGGGGATTGTTTTTTACCTCTCCAAATTTTAAATGTGTGTTTATTCTCGTGAATTTTATATTTTGCTGCGTGTTAGCGTTTTGCGTGTTTTGCAGGTCATGAAGGTTAGCTGCAGTTCTGCAAAGGAGCCTGTACATCTTCATCTGTGCTACTGAATAAGACAATCCTGGGAACATCTGCAGGTGCTGCAGCCACCCAACACGGCATCGCTCATGTCTACGGGGTTAAATTCTCTTAACCCATCAGAGCAATGTGGCCTCACGCAAACTGTCCATAAATAATAGTTCTACATTTGCACCAGCCTCCAAACTCAGCCTAGGGTGCTGGTTAGTGCAAGCCAACTCATGCGCGTGGCCTCACGAGCACTTTAACAGTATAGACAGTACTGGGCTAGTGCCTTTACCATTTTTCCTTTCAGAGTATAAATGAAGACTGTGTGTCTAATTTGTTGTTACTGGAGCTTGTTAGGATAAAGAAAAAAAAAAAATCAGAAGTTTAGTTTTTCTTGAGGTTGAAGGCTTTCATGAAAAACATGGTAATTTCATGGTAGGTTTTGGTGAAAATTTTTGGGAAAAAAAGTGTCCAAATAGTGTGTTGAACTTTTTTGATATGTTTCAATAGTGCTGACTCATTTCTTCATAGTAGCATAAAAATATTTTGATTAAAATGCTTTGATAGATTTTCTTTTGACTTTTTTTAACTAAATATTATAAATTATATTTTGTATTTCATGATGTAATGCTTTGACATTATCCAAATACACTGTGTCAATATTGTGGAAATGAAACAATCCATCATCACTGTAATAGAATATTTCATTTAATTCTAATCTTAATGTGCAGAGCTGTTGGTCTGTAGGAACTTCCAAAAGTTCAGCTTTGGGCTTGATTGGAAATGAAAAAGAAGTGGAAATTAGAGCTTTACTCAGAGAAGCAGCTTTTCATATAGAAGGGGGAGAGGGCATGTACTATAGAACTTGGTGTGATGAGTGTTAATCTGTCACCTAGAGTCAGTCAGCTTCAAGGATAACTAGAGAGCTGTGTTTGGCTACAGTCCGTTCCCGGGATAGACCTGGGACTGGATTTAGTTGCCTAAATGGCATTCAAAGCCATTTTAGTCACCTCAGGTTGCTGAGCTCTTATGTCTTGAGTCTCTGGAAAGTATCACACTCCTGGAACTAAATCCCTCCTCTCTTAAGTACAAAAAGAAATGTAAGAGCGTTGCCTGCAAAACTGAAATAGTTTCTCGTTCCTGTAGCGTTTTCAGCTCCATTGTATCTGCCTTTGGAACATGAACCAAGAAGGTGGCTTAAGGAGAAGAATTGCTCATTTTCCCCTCATGCTACTAACTTTTATTTCCAAGCCATCGTTTATCAGTTACTTACCTAAGGATGATCTGTAAAATCTGCTGAGCTGTTCAGCTCTGGAGAATGCTGTTAGGTTCTCAACATCTGAAGAACGGGAGCACCAGGCCACTGAATGCCATTCTGGGTCTCTGCTGTTATTCCTTGAACACCAATTGAAATGAGAAATACCAAAGTTGGATGCTTGAATGAGGACAGCAATAAAGACGGTTCCAACTTGTAGTTCTTGCTGTTGGATAAAAAGTTCCCCAATAGGGCATGTAGTAAATTCTTGTGTTTTATGCTCTTCTATCTGCCCTGCTTGTATCACTGTGCTGAGAGCCTGAACTGCTGTATATAGTTGTCAATGAAGCCTTTGGTGAAGCAAATATCTAATGTCCAGTGCAGCAAAATTAACCTACTCTGGAGAGAATTTGGAACTAAGAACAAATGCCAGCAATTATATAGCTAGGTCCATAATCACAAAACCTGCCCACAAGTCAACCTGACATCGAGGCCAGCTATCATGGGAAGGGTCACATCCAAGCTGTGAAAATCTCTTGTTCTCCAAAACAGATTGGTCGCATCTAAATGACCTGTTGGTAGTGGTCCCAGGCCTGTGCTAACCCACACACTTGATGGGGAACTGTTTGGGATGGTGCTGGTTGGCATAGACCAAAACAGTAATGTTTTTAGTGGTTTAGTCATGCGTGTGGCTCCAGTGCTGGGGAACATTTCCAGGCACTGTTTAATTTACTAGCATGGGCATAGCCCAGGAAACCAACTCCGAAGTTTGTTATTGCTATTGATCTTACATGAAACGGGTATTTCGGTGATGAGCAGCAACATAAAGCTAATAGATGGGAAGGTATAGAAATAGGTCATGTTTTTCATCTGGATTCAATTTCAGATCCCCTAGTGCTTTGTGGTGGTGGTTGCATTCTCTCGGTTGGTTGAACTGGCATCGGGACTGACTGCTGTTTTCCGTAGATCTATTGGCAAGGGAGATGAGTCCAGTTCCGTTGTGCAGCTGTTGTTGCTGAAGCTCGGTGCATGCATGCCCATTTGTTTGCAAAACTTGAGACGGTGGGTTTCTGTGCGGAAGTTTACTCTAATTAGCCCATTCAGCTGGCAAAGTTGGGCGCAAGTTTTTGCTTCCATGCAGTTGGCTGAGCAGCATGGTGCTGTCAAGCGTTTTTGGAGGATTTCCCTTGCAAGGTTGTGTCTGCTTAGTGGGTTCTTTATGGTATACAGCAAAAAGAGCTTTTTTCTTTGTAATTCTTTCACTTCTAAACTGAAGCACGGTCATTCATTAATTATGAGCCTTCTCTATATATAATTCAAAGAGTGTTCAGTGCCTATTCTTTGTAATAAAATTTACTCTGTTCTGGTGGTTTGGGGTTCATTTTCTCCAACTTTGATCTGTGACTTCTAGGTAGTGGACTATGAAAAGCACACTGGCTTGATAAGAGTATGATGGGAATGTGTAAGTGTAATGTCAGCATTCCCCCCCCCGCCTCAAGTTGACTGGCCAAAACTCAAGAGTTTGAAGAGTGTCCAAGGAGGCTAGTAGGCCACAGATGGCTGTGGTGCAGAATGTACATCTGAGCCTACCTGAGTGCTTTACTCCCCATGCTTGTTTGCATAACTTGTATTTTTAGCCTCTGTCTTTGCATCGCTCTATGAATTTAATGAGAGCCCATGTTTTCCTAACCACTTAATTCTGGGAGGCAGCCTGAGTCGGGAGCCTTTGCTTAAGCCCAGGCCTCAGGAAAATACCTTTGCAGCTCATGTCTGATACAGGCTTGCTCGCTAATGAGCATCTGCAAGCGGTTAGCGCTTTGTTTCCTGGGGAAGAATCCCCTTTGATTTGGGTCAGTTTTGTTATGCCGGCCAGAGCTGCAATGCTCCTTTTCCTGAGGATGCAGCTGACTGGGGTTAAGTGCACCTCGGCTTTTGTGCCTTTGGGGCCACCGGCCCCTGTGAGCATGGGTGCAGCTGAGAAAGGCGGGTGGGCACGCGTGCCCTCCTCCACAAATTTGCCTTGCCGCAAGCTGCGGACAAGCGCACAAGGAGGGCGGAGAGCCCTTAGGTTTGCCAGAGCCTTGGCGAGCCCACGGGTGGAGCGAGGCTTCCAAGCGTTTAGCCCCGGTTGCGGGGAGGCCGTGGCGGGCAGGCGGGAGCAGCACGCTCGCTCATTGCCCACGTTCGGGGTGTTCCAGCGCTCGGCTCGCGCTCCCGTCTCGTTACTTGCCAAAGACGAAAAGGGATTGAGAAGGGAAAGCCGTTTATTTTTCTGTCTGTCTGTGTGTGTGTGTGTGTGTGTGTGTATTTTAATTACCCGTCCTGAGACGGGCTCTGGCACCGCTGCACGCTCAGCCTGTGGCTTGCGGTGTGCGCTGTGGCGCTGTGGGAACGCGCCAGCCACCGAGGGGCGAGGAGGGAGGACGCCACACGCCGTCACACGAGCGTAGCGGCTGCCTGCAATGCTTATCCTTGCCGTTCGGAGCGTGGCTCCCATCCTGGTGGTTTTGCCTAAGGAATCTGCTCCCTTGTTTAATGGGAAAGCAAAACGGTAAGATGAGTTGTACCACTCCCTGAATCTCTCTGTTGCTCTTGACTTATCTCTGCTTGTTGATGGAGGGCAGCTGGGTCTCCACCAGTTGTGTGGGCACATCTTCACTGCCGTTGCTTGCAGTGATGCCTGCACGGCATGGACATCTGCAGTCTCTCCTTGCTGTGGGAGCAGGGAACGTGCCGGCAATCAAAT
>JAVCKT010024803.1:0-22611 GCA_032273925.1 Rhynchotus rufescens | reverse complement strand
AATCCTCAGCTCCTTGGCAGTGCTATGCAGGCCTTGCCAAGCTTTGGGATGTGCTTGGACTTCTGGTACAAAACCAGGGCAATTCAGTTCTGGGATGGATTTGCCAGCAGTACCATACTCCTGCTGAGTGGCTTGTTCTTTGGACATCCTGGCAAGAGCCATTTTATTCCTTTGTCCTTTGGAAAAAGCTTGGTCAAAGAAATTAAAATTTAATCACCCAAGCTAAGCATCATAGTTAAATAGAGATGGGATAGCCCCACATCTGGGCTCAATACAAGCTCTCCAAGGGGAAAAATAATTGCTAACTGCCCTGTGTTTATCCACTGTTTTCCTCGTTATTTCTTTGCCATCAGTGAAACCCTTTTTGGTCATTTTGCTCTTCCACATCCTCGCTTGCCTGAACGCAGCTTCTATTCTCTGTGTCTTAGTGAATGCAAAGGTGACGGGGCTGGAGTTTGAGGAATGGGCACACAGTCAACTACAGCCTACTGGGAGAGGCACCTTTTTGTTTTCTGCCTCTTGGGTGTCCTTGGCCAAGGAACTCAAAACTGAGGTGACCAAAAGCACAGACCGATTTGGAAGTATTTTCCATAGGATCTGCGTGTTCAGTTTCTTTGAGTTAAAATGGGCACAGCAAAGCTTCCACAATGCGCTTGTAGAGTTGTTTGGTTTTTGTAAGTAATTCCAAGATTGATGGGTATGCACTGATGAATATTGCATAGTAATGCGCGAGTCCTTTGGTCCACTGGATGCTCAGACATGCAGTATAAAGCGATATAGTGTCAGCTTAGGAAAGAATGTGCTTTGGTGGAATAGATTATACACATGTTTCTGAGATGGCTTCTTTGAAGTTGTCTTTTCAGTAATTGCCATGACAGGAGGGAATGTCTGAACTCCGTTTACAGGCCTGTTTTCTGGAGTTTGTCAAAACAGAGTCTCATCCCAGTGGAAATGTTGAGAGTTACAAACATGAGTTTGTCCCAAAAGCAGATGGGGGGAAAAAAAAAAAAAAAGAAAAAAGAAATCTTTTTTTTTATGAGCAAAGTATTTAGACATATGGAAAGGTTTTCTTTTGACATCACAGAGATGTTTAATTTCAGAGAATTCGAAACATTTCACTTCTGTATCGTCTCAACTGCTAAATGACTCAAAATATTTCAGCTTTTATCATGGAACACAAACTGGAACATATTCTTATCTGATTAAAACTAAACATTTCAGTGATTCTTGGTAAGTTTTTTTTTTTGGAAAAAAAAAAGTGAAACTGATTAAAAATTCCCATCCTTTATTCCTACTCCCACATATTAGTGTTTCTGTTTTGAACCCAGACCACTCTATTCAAAACTTTTGACAAGCTCTTTGCAAGGTGTTTGGAACTGAGAAAGTGAATAAAAATATTTCTTTTCAAATACATTTACCACTTCCAGAAGTTCTGCCTTGCCAGCTTGTGCTGTTGAATATCAGATGTTAAGTTCTTTAGAATTAGAATGGGGAATTGGCTAGGAGGTATTTGTCATGAATCTCACGTAGACAGCATTTAGACTTAAAAATCAAGTAAATAGGAAAGTGGAAGCAAAACACCTTTATGTTTTGATGAGTTCCCCCAATATGGGAGATATCCCCTAGTTTGTGTTTGAGAGGACCTTCCTTCACACACATACAACACACAACTTGCCCCTTGATCTCATTTGAAAATCTTGGGGATGTTTAGATGTGTTCTGTGCACTCCCCTTGGCTAGCTCATGTGCTGTGGGGAAATGACAGAGTGCTGAGGCAGTATGGATATTTCTTATCTGTTGTGTTTAGAATATGGAGCGTGTGTTGAAGCCACTGGTGGAACAGCAAGCAAGCAATTCTACAGATATAACTGAGAAACAAAAATACACAACACTGAACTCAAAGTAACGGTCCTCTAGTCATGAACAGAAGCTAAAAGTGTTGACTGTCTTATCTGGCATGAGTTACTGATCAGCTGTACATACAGACAGTTGTCCACCAGGATTTGGACTGGGAGCCAGGGATACATTGCTGGGCCTTAAGCTATTAATGAACTTCCATTAGCGAAGAACTTCCTAGTGGAAATTACTAACACTTATAAAGATGTTACAGAATCTTGCTTAATACTTAGCAGAGAATTCTAGCCTACCTAAGAGAATTTCTTTATTTTTTAATTCTATATGTTTAGAGAGATACTGTGTAGGAAGCCTATGACATTTCTGTTGAACTCTTTTCTGAGTTGCAGAACTTCCTGCATTTCAGTTGGTGTCACTGCTTCTCCTTCTGTTGCTGGGCAAAATTTGGGCAAATCAGCAGAGCTCTCATGATCTCCATCAGACATCAGGGTAGCTGTGTCCCTGTGGTCATAGATGTGTGTCCCCATGAAAGTGTTTCTGTTCTATTTCTCCTATGCCTTCTACTGGGCAAGATAACTCCTGTTTGCAGATCTCTGGATAAAAATGGACAGATGCAAATAATGGCAATTGCACTTTGCCCCCTTTGTGTCCAACCACCTCTGCTGTCATTGCAAGGCTCCTGCCTTTTGCAGTAGCCTCCACTATGGGATGAGGAGAGCATGTTGGTTTTCTGCAAAGTGCTTGGCAGAGCATGGCCAAAGGAAGGAGCCAGAATGTCAGGGAAGTTCAGAAAGTGACACTCAGGCAACGGGATATAATCACGGATTTGTGGATGCCTGCGCGGGCCTGTCTCTGGGGTATATTGCTGTCTTTCAGAGCTTATCCACTTACTAAAGCTAAATTCAGATTACCCTCTCTTTTTACTCTTGCTCAATTTTTCCTTTTGTTTTTTTTTTTCCTTTTTGCCTTTTTTTCCCCTTATCTGAACTAAAGGTCCTAGATTGCTGCTCTAACTAAAAGTTAACCTGAAGTGACTGCAGTATTCTTAGCTAGAGGCAGATCTGTATTGGGAATAGAAAGGAAAAGCAGAAAGGAAGGAGGGATCTCAGCTTATTCAGCAGCTTGTAGTCCACCTTTGTAGGGCACCCACTTTGTACTCCTGAAAGACCTCTAAGAAGCTGCTCGCTATGGCGATGCCGCTCAGGAACCTGCTGGGCTCAGCATCTCAGGGAGCTTCCCATGGGTTCTCTGCAATGCCCTGGGACAGGGAGTAACAAACCGGTCACTTGGCACAAAATCTTAGGGAACAAGGGTGTAACGTACCAAAGGGCATGGAACAGGTTGACTAGCAATGTGCAGCACCCCAGAGAGCAAGGAAGAGGCAGGAATGGTCTGTACCTGGCTTTGGAGGAAACCATTGGATCTTCCTCCCTTTTTTCTGCTCGACAGCACTCTGTGAGCCAGCTTGGCTGGATCTCTGGTTCATGTATTGCACCTGGGAAAGCCTGTGTAGATAAAGTATTGAATATTTTAGGCATTTCTCTCTGTATATTCAAGTACTGGTAAAATGTCGTATTGTTGTACTGGGAACTGAGAGCCCCTGCTAGAGCCAGGGAAATAACGCGCTTGTCCCAGAGGTACTTCCACTGGATTTAAAGTATTTATAATCTGTCTCTGCATGGACAGTTTTGCCCAAAGCGTGCACTTTTTGCTAAGTGTAGAACAAGACGTATTTTAAGAACTTCCAAAAAACTATAAAAGCATTTTTATGTCATCTGTGCTTATGGAAGTATGCTGCACGCCATCAGCATCTGCTGGACCTATTGGTGGAAGAGGGTCTCTCTGTGCCCCTGGAGATGTGGACCCCTTCCTAGGCCAGACCCAAGCTCCTCATCCCCACCCTGCCAGTGCAGCATCCCTCGCTCCCCAGCTTTGGGCTCCCTGCATAATGGTGCTGTGAATTGACTTGGTTCTGGCCTTCTAGCCCCGATCATCCCTTGAATGAGACATTAATGCCCTGTGCTCAGCAGAACAGGTAGAACTGAGCACCTGCTGTTTTTCCACTGGTGACATGAGCCAGGCTGTTAATGCTGGGACTCGAGAGACGTCGCTACAACCCACGTGTGAGCCGCCGAAGGCCCCTTTTCTTCTTGCAGATGGAGAAAAAACTTTCTGACTTGACAGCATAAAAAGAGTTTTTCTATTTTTTTTTTCCGGGGGGGAAAAATTATATAGAATTATGTCACATCAAGAAAAACACAATGATTAAAATAACTTGCTATGAATATTCATTCTCAGCTTGGCAGATGGATGAAGTGGGCTGAGCATTTGCAGAATATTGCTAACTGAGCTCTCTTCCAGAGAATAACATTTCAAAAGAATTTCCGATTGGGTCTGTTGGCCAAAACTAGAAAGGATTTTTCGCTTCCTTTTTTCTTTCTTTGGCATTCTGAGCTTCCACCTTCCTGCTGAAATGAATTTCTCTCTAATCACAGTTTTGGATACTTCTAAAGCCTCACAGTGAGGCCTTCCAGATGGGTTCATTGCAGTGGGAAGAGAAATATTCATTATCGTCATTATTATGATGACTATTATTATTCTTAACTCTTACATTTACACTGTCATGCTTGTCCTGAAGGATTTCAAAGTGGTTTACAAAACAAGGTTCACTACCACCCACCACTGAAACAGTCTCCTCTAAAGATGGAGCCTGTGTTTGTTGAAGCCTTTGTGATAAGCAGGGAAGAAATGCACTGTGCCTGTTTGCAAGTTTGGGAAGTACTTGAGTAGACAGAGTGAAGTGACCCAAAGTGGAATTTAGCTGTGTTTGTACCTGAGGTACAAACCTGGGGAAGATTGCGTGGGCATGATAACAAGCAATTGGAGTGGATTTGGGTCTCCTCAGAATGTCGCAGTGCCCCCTAGTAGCAGTTTTGGTTGTTAATTGTGATCGACTTTGAAGGGAACATTGCTGCTTGAAGAAACTCTAATGCTGGTTCATGTTATGTTTTTAATAAACTACGTGCAAAACCATTCTGTGGGCCATGAAGAAGCTTTAGAAAAATGGCTACTTCATACTTGTTTTGGTTGTAGTGTGAAACCAGAAGGATGTGGTGATGTTTTTTTAATCAAAATATTTGTATTTTGTTTATCTCTTCTGGAAATCAAAATCCATTCTGGTTTTTCAGAAGCTGCACAGAGCCTGAGAGATCTGGAGCGTGGTCCGTCCATGCAGGTGTCCCTACAGTCATGCTCCTTACATTGGGAGTCCCACTGGTAGGAAGATGGCTTGGTGTGCCTAGGGCACATGATGGCTTCTTTGGGGCTGTATGGGCTAGTCGCAGCATGTCTAATTCTCTGGCTTGCTCCATCCCTGGTACTTATTCCAGATTTTTTTGTCGTTGTTTTTTTTTTTTTTTTTTCCCACATGTGTGTGGTGTTACACAGTACTTCTGAGCTGAGCAGGCCTGTAGCTCCTTCAAGAAAGACATGAGTTAAGTATAATAATGCAGTGCTGCTTGGTCCAGCCATGCATGATTGCGGGAGGACATCCCTGAGTGTGCTTTCCAGAGCCATCCATGCAAGTGTGAGGCGAATGTGGAGGCATGTACTGCTCAAGATAACCAGAAGCTGAGATAAAATGTGACTGACATTTGAGGAAGATGGCAGGGAAATGCATGTGTGCCAGGAAAGAAGGATGCAACGTGCACAACACTGATTCACAGTGATTTGTTACAGTTCCAGCAATAGCTCTTATTTTAGCTGAGCATGATCTCTCCGGAGAAGAGGAGGAATCTAATCATGATGATTGATAATTCCTTTAGAGGTTCCCCAGTAGGTATCAGATTCACTACACAGAAAACCACTCTCTCTTGAGAGAGCAGATATGAGCCAAATACGTAGTATGCTGCTCCAAGGGTCTCTCCACTCACTTCAAGTTCAGCCCTCAAACTGGGCTGTTTTATTACTTTGGAGAGTGGGAACAATTGTTTGAGGGCCATCCAGAGGAGGCCTGTGGCAGGCTGATGTGTGAAAGCCAGTGCTCCAGTTTAATAAACTCAGTACCACTTGTACACCTCTCTGGCAAATGGATAGTGACACGCAGTGACCAAGCTTTGCCGACAGGATTGCCCGAGGCTTTAATTGCTTTGCACATAAAGTTATTTATCTCCACATCAAGAGGGTTGAGACCACATTTAGGGAGTAATTACAAAGCTGCCAGAGGGACTGGTGTTTGCCATGCCAGCCAGGCTGTGATTTATTGGTTCTGCTTGTGTTGAGAGAGAGAGAGCTTTCCCCTCACCTTTCCCCTTCATCTTGTGCATCATGGCCAAAGGCATCTGCATCCCCCAATTCCCTCCTATACTACCTTTCTGTGTGGAATATATTGGGCAGCTGTAAAAAATCGAATACCATGATTTTAGTTTTGAACGTTGCTGCTCTTGCTTTGTTCCCAAGGCCCTTAAAAAAAAAAAAAAAATAGGATTTTCATTATGATGTTTGGGGAGACTCTTCCTTGCTTAGCACAGGCTCTTGATTCATCTAAATCTTTCCATAGCTGCAAATTCTCATCATCTTTTAGTGGGTTTAAAATGTGTTTGCCTTATCGATGGAGTCCATATGAGGTTTTTGTTTGTTTCCCCCTCAAACATAGGAAAATGTGGTGTCTTCACCTGGACTTTCTGGCCACTTGGTCTGCACCACAAAGATCAGTGCTACCCCTGCCCTGGGCTTCCCCTACCAAGGTCTAAGTACACTTCAAGCTGGGCCTGTATTTCTCCTTGTTAATCTATTCCTTGGTTTGTTTGTTCCTTTTTCTCCTTGGTTTTCCCTAACACTAGCTTTCAGGTATTTCTCTGCATATTCTGAATCTTGATATGGTCTCAATCCATAGACTACTGAACCCTAAAATACCGTTTCTGTTAGCTAAGTTGACTTTTGGGGTTCTAGCTTATTGATGCAGTTCCAACTTACATGAGTGGAAATGTGGTATTAAGGTCTCTCCGAAGATAATTTATAAAATTATAAAAAAGCATGGATGAAAAGGACCTGGCTGACTACTTACTGTGAATATTTACATTATTCATAGAAATGTCCAATAGAGGAGACTCAGCAATCTGCCTAGGAAGCATTCTCTAATGTTTTCCTCTCCTTAGAAATGAAAACTTTTTCTAGATAACCGAATCAAATCTTCCCTTTTGCATACGCTGGCTTTCCCCCTCCCCTCCCTCCCTCGACTGTTGCGGACATACAGAATAGCCCCTTTATTTTATATATGTGTGTGTGTGTGTAGGTATGTATTTGTATATTTTTGAGCATCTATAATCCTTCTCATTTTCCTGTAGTCCTTTCTGGAATAAGCCCCACTTTCCTCATGCCTCACCTTTTCTCTTCATTGTTTTCTACTCTAAATTCCAGCTGATCTCGGTCTTGAAATGCCTTATGTCTCCAGCTAAGATTTCACACAGTTGTATGTATCTTTCACATGACCCCTTCCATGCTTTGTGTGACTCTCCTTTTAACTTATTCCATTTTTTCAGGTGTTTTCTTTACAGTTTTGCACTTCGGCTTCATACTGCGTTTGTGAGCTGTCTGCCTCGGGTTGTTCTTGTAACGCTGCTCACACTCTGAACAGTGGCTGGGCATTTTGCATGCATTTATATGTTTCCATTCCTAAATGTAGCAGCTGATACCTAACTACATCAAATTTAGTCTTGCTGGTTTGGGATCATCAGTTGGCCAGGATCCTTTTGAATTCAACTTTTATTCTCCAGAGTCCCTGCAAACTGCCTGTGCTCGGTTGCCTTCCCTGGCTGCTTTGGTGCTGCAGCAGCGGGACCTTGTTCTTACTGTTCTCCCCATCACATGCGACGAGCAGAGCCTTTGGGTTACAGGATTACCTGGGGTTATTCAAAGTGAATCAAGAACATGCTACATTTTCCTTATGCCTCTCTTTGCTGGTCTCACTGGGAATGGATTTCCTTTTACTAAAAGGGTAGTTATGTAGCCCAGATAACTTCTTCACCCTGTCAATTTGACTTTATTGTTTTGTTTTGAGAGGAGCCTTAATTCACCTTACAGATTCATTCACCTTTCTCATTCAGATCGTCTTTCTGACTCTCAGGTGATTGTTTTTATTGTCTTTTATATGTTAGGATAAGGACCTAATCCTTATCACTTCTGAGACTTAATCTTTATTGCTTCTAATGTTATGGGTTTTCAGCCAGCTTCCTCATCAGTCTTATGATCCCCTTTCAGAAAATTTAATTTCTCACTATTGGGATTTTTTTTTTTTTTGGTGAAGTTCCTCAAGGACATTGAGCCTGTTTATGAAATGCTTGTTATTTTTTCAGAGCATCAACAACAGTTGTTTTGCAAACAAACTTGTCTTTCATGTCAGATTGCACTGAAAATAGTCTCTCATATGTCTCAGCTCCAGAGTCAGCTGTTCTAAGTGGTAATTTATTCAAGATATCAATAAATTATATTTTACCCAATGTGACACCTGACTTATTTTTCTAAGCACATAACCAAAGTCCTCTCTCTACTTGTTTGTTTTATTACAGTGACCATCAATAGGTTTACTGTTTAACATCATGCATTTAGTTTTCTTCTGTCCTGTTGATAGAGGATGGTGATAAAGCTATATTAATGTACTGATATTTTTGTATTTGGGGTTTGAGGAGTTTACGTCACGAGCATCTCAATCCATGATTTCTGCAGCACGCTTATCTCTAAAGCCTAGTATGTCCTTTATGTACAGTTTGAAAGCAAAGATTATGGTCTTGCAGTGGTCTTTGTCATTCCCTTAGCCTGTATTATACACAGGTTTTCTTCCAATATCTGACATTCTTCTTTACCCTTGTTCACAAGTTTCTGGGATGATGTGTACTCACATGATCCTTTTTTTTTTCAGTCTTTGCCAAGGGCCTAATTCTGTTGAAATTCTATGTCTGAAGCCCTGCTGTTTTTCAGAACTTACGTAGCCATTTTAACTTTCTTTTAAGCTTTGCTTTAGCTGAGATTTCTGTCCTAGCCTTCCATCCAAGATAGTGTTCTCTCTGTTCCTGGCATCCTTAGCAGATGTCTTTGTTTATCTTGAACAGCCTCAATACTTGCCAGCTTTCCTTAGTTCAGATCTCAAGAAAATCCCCTCCAAACCATATTAATTTTGAGAAACTCATTTGGGGACTGCTATAGTTAAGGTGGGATCCATCCTGAGCCCACCCAGTCTGCCAACACGGTATTTTTCCCTGAAATCCCTGCAGTGCTAATAAAGATTATAACCTTTGTCTTTATTTGATCTTTTCCTCCATACAGAGTCCTTATAATGCCTTCTATCTCTGCAATATAGGGCGGAACCTATGGAAACTCTCAAAGAAACCTGTTGTAGAGACTCTTGATTTTAAATTTAATCTTCTAGATCAGCTTCTAGCCACCTGACTTTCCTATGCTGTTTGCTTGTTAATCTCCACAAATTATACCTGCATTTTCTCAATAGCTAAAGTGCAGTAATTAAGATTTAGTTTTCCTGAGCTCCAAATGAAAGTGTAACCTCACAGGTTTTGTATTCTGACAACATACAGTACAGGGCTGTCTCTTCCCTCCGGATTTTTTGGCCATGGAGATAGATAACTTCAGTGCTGTGATCCAAGTCCACTTTTCTTTTTTTTCTTCTTTTTCTTTTTCGTTTCTTCTTTTCTTTTAAAGCCATATAGTTTATCCTTCATCTCATTTTACAGTATTTTGTATGTGCCTTTTTTTTTTTTTTTTTGCCCGTATTTATTATTCAGGTTTTATTTTAGGGAGCAGTAGAGAAGCCTCTTTCCTTTTATATCTAACACCTCCTCAACCTAACTTTTTTTTTTTTTTTTTTTTTTTTCATTCTGTGGTGGTTCTCAGATGGAAATTTCATGCCAGACAATGTGCACTCTTCTCTTGTAGCCACCCTTTTTGGTTTCTGTAGTTGCAATACATGGTGATGATAAGGCCCTAGGGACACAGATGCAATTTAGAGTGGTGGATAGTCGCTTTACACCCTAATAAAAATTGACTGTAAATCCAGCAAGGTTGGAGGAGTTGCTCTGCTGAAAAATGAGAGGTAATATCTGTGCCATCGTTTGCAGGTACCATAGGTATTAAGCTGACTTCCTTAACAGACCCTGAGCCCTAATCCTTGGTAGTGTTATAAATAATAGACAAATGATTATAATGAGGAATATGAACCGAAATGCAAGAGTCAAACACGTTTGTACTCTGAGCTGTTGGTTGTGGGGATTCAGAGCTTGGTCGTAGTGCTGAATTATTTCTGTGCTCTTGTTTTTCTCTGCGTTTCTCAGGCACTGTGAAGATAACATTTGCCAGTGTAGCCCCAGGCTAAGCTGGCACCAGCAAACTTGGCATAAACAAGCACCAAAACCCCATCTTTACGTTGGTTTATAGGGACACTCATGTTGTGCATTATCTCCGTGTCTTCAGGCATTCTCTATCTGGGGTAGGATGAGAGAGGCCATTCGCTGTAGCCATTGGAGAACAGGCTTTTGCTCAGCTCCACCACTGAAATCCTGAGTAGTCTTAGAAGGAGTGCCACTTTCTCCCTGTGGATTCCCATTTCCTCTGCTATAATGAAAGAATAATCATTCCTACCAGCCTCAGAGATGGATTTGGAAATCTTTGAAAGCAGTGTATTCTATAATTGCAAAGCGTGTTTATTATTATTTACTGACTTCTAACTATGCCTCTCCCTTCACATGCGTACATTAAGTCTCATTCTGATCTTCATCCCCTTGACCTCTGACACTGCGTCTGTTTTGGCTCCTACTGCTTCATCTAACCATGAGATGCATTATTCAAATGCCCTCACACTCCTCTTATTGCTAATTATATATTAAAGAGGTTCTGACTTCATTTTTGCTCACTGCAGAATCTTAGTCCAGCCGTGACACTGACAGAGAGGGCTCTGGAGCTTGGGAGGACTTGTGCAAATGGCACTTCTCTTTTAGGACTGTCAGTCTTAATGGAATATTTGATGAGCTGGAAATAACCCCAGAGCTCCCTATATGCAAAGCTGGGGAAGAGAGAGACTTCTGCCAGTGTTCATTTATTAATATAAGTTTGCAAAGAGGGTGTTTTCTGCAGAATGTTTTCCTGTGAATTACAGCAGTTTTCAACAGCTTGGCTCAGGTTGATCCTTCAAGGCCTGTGTTTTGAAAGATCCCTCAGTGCTGGCTTCTATGAGCTTCATGGGATCACAGAGGAATAGTTTAGAGGGATCCTGACAGGTCATTTCTGCTCCGTTGCACTGGCTGTGACTGAGTGGGTATTGCCTTGCATGTGAAGGTGGGCTCCTAAGTTCTGTTTTAGACATCTAGGCTGATTTCAGTTCAAGTATGCACTACTTTTTCATGAATTCACAACGTCAAAGGACTGAAATCTAGAAAAGGCTATGGTATCATCCTGACCCACCACCAAATGTTCAAGGAACAGGGAATTTTCTTAGTCCTGAACCCAGTCCTTTGTCTGGCTTAGATTTGTAGTTGCAGACAGATGCATTGAAGAGTAATTGTGGAAGTCTGGCATGGTTTTTGCATGGTTAGTTGGGTTCTGTCTGCTTGTTTTTGGCTTTCTTGGATGAAAGATTAGGATGTTTATTTTTCTGCCAAAGTATGAATTTAAGAACCTAATATTGGACACCCTTTTCTTGTAATCTTGACCACTCATTGATTTTGTATTTGATGAACATCACCAGCTGAGATTCTGTAGTAATGGATGTGGTATAAGAACCTAGAGATGACAGAAAAATTGCTGAATGGGTGACTTACTGAAGCACATATGAATCTTCGTGCTCTCTCTTGTTTTTGGAAAATCTTCCTTAATGTGTGAAGTGCACTGTGTCTTGCATGTCAGGGAATCAGGATACTACAGGCAGGTGTATGTGATACTATAAAATGCCAGAGGCTATAGCAGCGAATTCTCAGCAAATTCTTTCTCCTTTTGATGTATGTCTAAGTTATATCTTCCCTTGTCTTTCTAAGTTTGTGTAGAATACTTTTTTTACAAGTGAGCTTGGCCTAGATTATGCAATGACCAGAAGAGCTGTACAGGCAGTTACGTTGGAGGTGCTAGGACTTGAGCTTCTGTAGATAAACAGAGATGATTGCTGAATTTAGAGTTGAACTTTCTCACAGTAGAGAATTGTTTATATATCAGAAGTATATGATCAAGCCATATTCTAGCTTAGGGTCATAGACGTAACAGTGTTTTCTATATTTAGAACTGAATATATTCTAGCATGCAAATCAACAAGCAAAACAGATCCATCATACTGTGGTTAAAATACACATTCCAAACACTAGCAAATAGAGAGGACACCATCATTCCCAAGTCTTCCAAAGCAGACCTGCAGTATTTTTGTTAAGTCTCTTTTTCTGTTTTTGTTAAGAATAACTGTTTTTTTATTTCTTTTGTTCTATGCTCTCAGCATTTCCTTTTGATTTATTTTATTTACACTTTTAGTAAGTAAAAAGGAATCCACATACATCTGGTGGAGAGTGATGCATTAAATGATGAATTAAGATGACAAAAAAAATTAAAACAAAATGCATGTAGACAAAATGTTGTGAGATTATTGCAACAAAATATTTGAATGCTCTGCCATGAAGCATTTCATTGAAGTTAACAATTTCCATAGAAAGGTCTGATTTTGATAAAAACAGCATCAAAACTGTTCTGCCAGTATTTTTTTTTTCCCATTATCACCAACTGTTTTGCTGATTGATCTGCAAAGCTTCATCCTGACCTTTATCCATTAGGAGGGCAGCTCACTGACCTGAAAGAGAGAGGCCTTTTAAGGATACAAAGCAGGGAGTCCTGCCTTTCCATTCTTATGCATCTGCTTTGCTCAGCTCATGTTAGTTTTCTCTTGCTGCCTTTCTGTGTGTAAGGGAAGAAGAGTCACTGTGGGTATTCCACAAAGAGCACTGTGAAAACTAACTAGCTTGTACGTGCCTAGAGTTACCGGGGTGCAAAGGGCTATTCAATGGTGATTTATTCGTGATGATTTCATGATTTATTATATATTTGTGTATTGGAATGAGGCTCTAACTTGAGCCGCTCAGCTCTTTCCTGTATCAAAAAGTGAGAAGCAGCGATAGACTTTTTCAAAACAATTTTTTGTCCATATAGCCTTTGTTTTTTTTTCCTTTTTTCCCTTACATGAGGGAAGTACTTGCTGCTTGGTCAATTGTCTGCTAACAGTCTTTGGAATCTAAATTGAGGTTCTGAGTCTGATAGCACGTTTTCCATGGCTGGAAACTCTCACACGTGTGCGAAGAAGGCAAATACTGCGTACAGACTTGAATCTGTATTCAAGTGAGTGCCTCCAGGTGCTGTTGCTGTATTTCTTTAAAATATCCACTCCTATCTCACTATACTTGCACCATTAGAACTCTGTGGCACCATAGACTGTAACATCTGTTGTATCATATCCCTTCGAGGTGGTGTCAAGGCAGCATTACATAGAGAAGGTCTCCAAGAACGACCTTGGCATGGTCAGCCAAGCAGATGCATGATGCAGCTTCTGACTGCTCTTCTCTTGCAGTCAGTGCTCTACCAGGCTCTACAGAAATGGTCAGTTGTTCCATGCCACTGACAGTGCAAATACATATAAAATGGACAGAAAATTCACACGTAGTTGCTGTGATGTTAGAAGGAAAAAGCTTAATATTTGCAACTGAAAGCTCTGTGCTACAGGAAAAAGGTATATTTGTAGATGATAGTAGATTGAATGTTCAAATTACAGTAAGATTTTTGTGTATTTGCTTGTATATTCTTACTCAGTTTTACTTGCTGTCATGTGTTAGAACTGCAAATTAACTACTAGTCTAGGATTATAAGAGGTGTTACATCCCATATGGTTTTTCTTGGCATGACCTAGACAAGGATGAGCCTCAAAGACCTCCCTGTAGCCTCAGAGCTTCCAGTGCTAGAGTTCAGCCGTTGGCCATCAGTAGACTTCAGTCTCTTGCCTGAATCTTAGTGTTGTCCTTGTGACTTGTAGCTGCCTCTCTGCATGCACCAGACAGTTGATATCTTTGCTGCTTTTGGTGTGATCTGCTTTCACCGTTGAGTTCAATTGCGGTGGGCAACTGGAAATGCTAAAATAAAATTTATTGCAGCAGTCCCTGTCCGTGCTATCTAGGTGCTCTGCATACAGCATCAGTTTGTTTGAACCACCATTCTCTTCCTTACCATAGCAGTGACTCTTTTCTTGTTTTCAGTGATTTTTGTTCTGTCATAAGGATTTCTGGGTGCACGCCACAGTACTGAGTTCTTGTGTTGAATGGTTTTTGAAGGCATTTTCCTTTAAGTGCTTGTATGGGGCTGTTTATAGCCCTTGGTGGCATCATCCTCAATGTCTTAGCCAAATGCAGATATAGTTAACTGCTGCTAACTTTTTAGCTCCCTGTTGTGTATGAGTTGGATTCTTCATCCCAGACCTGAATGCATGTTGGTATTAAATGAAATTATCCCCCTTGCAGTCCATTAGGATGAAGGATGTCTTGTAAAAGAGTGATTATAATGATAGAAGTAAATTTGGAAATGATATTGTGCCTGTTTTTAGTACTTACTGGACAAGGAGTACTATTCCAAGGCAAATCTCTTTGGGAACAGGAAGGGTGTGAATAACTGAAAAAGTGAAAACTAAAGCCAGGCCATACTGTTTTTCATGGTATAAATGTAAAGCTGTTGCCTGTTGAGTTTAGGTTTCTTTACTTTAAAATCATCCTTCTCTTAAATGAAGTTCTACTGGATTTATGCTGGTGAGAGCAGATTTTGTCCCCTTAAATGTAGCCTAAGACAATTACATCTCCATTAAGAAATTAATTTGGAATTAATGTGGTTATTGTGCAGTGATTAAATCCCAAACTGCTGTTAGAAAAACTGAATTATTGAGGTTTGCCATTTAAGCTGTAGCCTGTGCAGACATAATGAACTGGCCTTTTATATTACACGATAAACCTCATGTTCTTAATAATCACTTGGAATTGACTTCATGTAAATAACCAGTGCAGCTGCAGCAATCATCTCTTGAGATGGTACTGCTATCTTGCCAGGATTTTTCTGGTTATTTCTTTTTCTTTTTTTTCCTTTTCTTTTTTTTTTTTTTACACTGTGGAGTTGCTGCAGAACCAACCTGTGTGGTCTGCTGGCAGCTCAATTAATACCTTTCTTAGCTACTAAAGGACTGTCTATAGATATAATAGGGTGCTTATAGTGGGTTAAAATGTACCAGCTGAATTTGAGCATTGTGATTATTACTGTTGATGGAAGTTTTCCAACTCTCCAAGAAGATATATATAAATTACATAGCGGTTAAAGACCAATAAATATGGTTTAGCAGCAGAACAGGTTCTATTTAATATTCTGTGCGAGGGCTGGTCCAGTAATCCAGTGAGTAATAGTACAAATTCACTTGTTGAGCACTATGCATGGATTTTTCCAGGTGGTGAAGGGACTTAGGTGTCCGTGCATTTGGACACATAATACTCTCTCGGCAATCCTAGAAATCATCCTAACAATGTGTCCTTTATATCCAGTACCTTTTTCTATGGTGCTTTTATATATATTATATATATATATATACACACACACACACACACAGTGCCATATATATATATATGCCTTTTTCTATGGCTGCAGTAGGATGGATTGGTTTGTTTTTGCAGAAAGGGTATTTATTTCCATTTTTGGTAATCAATAAGGCACAGACACAGCAGATTACTTGACTGTAGAAATGAAGGAATGATACTGTTTTCACCTCTCTGCTTGGATTAGAGATTTTAAAATCTGAATGTCGGAGTAGCAATTCAGTAGGAGCAGTTGGAAGTTCAGGTCTTTCTAATCCCAGACTGTTAATTTGGGAGCTTCAGTAGGGACTTCTGAATTGCTTCAGCAATGCTATATTTTGAGAAAATGCAGTCTTTCAGCTCAGATTCAAACATATGGAAATAAAAGCAATGTCTCTCCTGTGTGAAAAGACACAGAAAACAGGGTCAAAGAAACTGTTTTCCAGGACATCTTTAGTTTCTCTCTAGCAGATAGCAGCAACACACATGCTTAGGAAAAAGAGCATCACCTACTTAGAGCTACAGATTCATTATGGTTGGAAAAGACATTTAAGATGGAGTCCAACCGTAAAGCTGTCCCCACCGTGCCTGCTAAACCATGTCCCCAAGTGCCTCATCTACATCTTTCTTAAGCACTGCCAGGGATGGTGACTTGACTACTTCCCTGGGCAGCCTGTTCCAATGCTTGACTACTCTTTCTGCGTAGAAATTCTTCCTAATGTCTAACCTGAATCTCTCCTGATGCAACTTAGGCTGTTTACTCTTATTGGTAGTTATTTTGGAGAAGAGATCGACCCCTGTCTCTCTACAACCTCCTTCCAGGTAGCTGTAGAGAGTGATAAGGTCTCCCCTGACTTCTTGTTCTCCAGACTAAATAAGCCCAGCGCTCTCAGCCACTCCTCGTAAGGTCTGTGTTCCAGCTTCTTCACCAGCTTCATTGCCTTCCTTTGGACGCCCTCCAGCACCTCCATGTCCTTCTTGCAGTGAGGGGCCCAAAACTGATCACAGTATTTGAGGTGCAGCCTCACCAAGCGCCAAGTACAGGGGGAGGACCTTCAAGTGCTTTCTGAGGTTTCACACATTCAGCTGTCGGGCTACACTGGTCTACAGTGTAATTGGTATTTCCTTTTCAGACTAGCTCATAGAGTTTGTAGCCCCTTCATCCCCTTCCTTCTCCATCACTTTCGGCTTCTCCCCATTTCCTGCTGGAGTAGAAATTTCCTCAGATGCTGTTCAACAAGAATTCAGAGAACAAGAAACAAATTGTTTTTGGAGAGTGCTATTTACCTTCTTTATTTTCTGCTTTGTTAGCAGCACGGAGGTTTCATTAGCAGGGAATAAAACGAATTCCTGGGATAGCAAGCACTATGCACGCAAATTATTTAAAAAATGAACAGCTTTCAAACAGGAAAAGACACAGCCCCCCAGAAAGAATAACACTGAAGTATCTGCTAATAAGGGAAGTTTATGAATGACAGTGCAAGATGGAATTAATCCATTAAAACCTTGGGGACTATTGGTGCTGTAAAAAAACCCAGCAAGGTCGCAGAGTCTGCAACGTGCTGCTGTTGCCACAGGGTGGGAGAGTGGGAGAGGTTGGGTCAGGTGCAGTGTCTAGAAATACAGCGGCAGGCAATACTGCAGCTGTGGTCTTGCCCTTGTCAAAGCATTTGCAGAGTTCTTGCTCTAAACGGGCATATCTCTGCCTCTCCTCTTGCAAACCCACGCTCAAAAAGCCATGTCAACATCTGCGGGGTGAGTATTGACTTTGCCCTGCAGCTGATGGCAGAACCATACTGGTATGAGAAGGAAAAAGTATCTGAGAGCATATCTAAAACCCAACAGCTTGGCAAGTACCTGGCTCCTTTGATGCTCAAAAGGGAATATCCTGCAGTGTGTGGCAAGGGAGAGCCTCCCTCCTTGCAAGAGGTTCTAGCAGGAAAGGTTTGTATCTTGTACTTAGGATAAAATAAATAAATAAAATAAAGCAGGCACTTTCAAGCCTGAGGGAATGGAGCTTGTTAAAGCAGATAACTAGGATACTGTTATGAAATGGATCAAGCCCCCTCACCTCAGGGGAGGAGGTGTGGGGTGTTGATAAGATTTTACCACACAGAGGATATTTGGTAATTAGCACTATCTCTAATGTAATCTCTCACTAAGAGGTTTAGCTGTGATGTGACTTACCCAGGAGAGGGACTAGAGGAAAGGGGAAGAAAGGACAGGTGAGAAGAACAAAATGTAAGTAGACTTTGCCCTTCTGTAATACCATCTATCTCTGGATCTCTAAGAGCCTACCCCACTTCTAAAAACAAGCATGCAGCATCCCTGTGACTTACAAGGTGCCTTTTACATAGGAAGGGATAAGGCACAGTAATCCAGGTGACTTTGGCCTTCTGGTGAGTCGGAAGCAGTTGGGGTAGTTCCCTTCTCCTTTCCTTCTTTCTCCAGTCCAATTCCCCAGGACATTGCCCTCCTCTCCAGGCAAATAAAAGCCTTGAGGCGAGCAGACGTCACCGTAGTATTCTCGTTTGCATGGGAAGTTGTCGGGCCCCATCTGACCTGCCTTTCCATCAGGATTATAAAGGTGACGGATAGTCAATTTCGGGGATTCATGAGCCATTTTAGCACAGCGCTTCACCTTGCAGCCAAGTAATACCGCTGTGATAAAATCAGCCATAATCACCGCATCTTACTCAGCACTGCCTTGGCTGTAAATATTGCCTTCGTATATTAAAAGAGAAAGAAAAAACTTCAAGTGGAAGGAGAGAGGGAGCTCTAGGGAGCAGAGGTTTGTTGATCGTCAGAGGGTTGTAGCTTTATGTTATGTAAAGTGGGAAGCAGGGCTTGGAGAGGAGGGCTCTCTGAGAGTTCAAGGGAAAGATACACACCTGAAGCATTCCCCACTGCTGTGGGAGGGTCCTTAGCAAACCTCTGGCTGGGATACATGCAGCTGAAGAAGCCACCGGGCTTTGGGGACACCTCTCTCATAGTGTTTCAGATCTAGGGACAATTATCAATTATTTTGGGACAGTTATGACTTCCTTTCCTCAAAAGTTCAGTTTTTGATTTCCTGAAGGAAATAAATGAATCATGATAGAGAGATCTTGTTCCAGAGATCAGTGATGGTGGCACAACACTGAACAAGCAGCTACAGAGGGAAATCATGGATCAAAGAAAGCAAGAGAAAACACATTTTCAGGAACCAAAAATACTTCTATCTCAGTCCCAAACTGTTCTTGGAAAGAGAAATCATTTCCCACTGTAGCTGCTTGTTTGCTGTTGTCCTGCCATCACTGATCTTGAGAACAAGATCTCCCTATTGTGGTTGGTTTATATCATATAACAAGTCTGTACCTCAGAGAGTCGCTCCTGGATATTAAATCCAGGCCCCTCATCCTTTGGACTGTGCTCCAAATTACCGCTGTAGGTTTTATTCCTTGATGTAATGGATTTGGCTGTAAAAATAACAAGTGGTGGAATTGTTAAATCAGGTGACTTGCTCTGCCACTGTACTGTGCTGGTATTTTAGCAAAATATGGTGGGAAACAGAATGTGTGTGATGTATTTGTAGCATCACACTAACTACCATGGGGTGTTTGCTGAGGCACCTAATGCTTTTTGCCCTAGTTTAGTCCATAGTGAGATCTGACACTGGAAGAAGCAGGGTGAAACACTCACTGTCTTTGTACAGTGCCCTGGTGGAAAGTCTAGGACCATCAGAAGCCCCCCCTGAAAGGAGGAGGATTGGTAGAGGCTCAGTTGTAGATATAAGCTTGGGCAAGATGCAGTGCTTGCACGCAAGATGAATTATGTAAAATTGAGAAAGTTTCATATATAAGTGGAAGTGGGCACCAAACTTTTCTTTTTATTACTATTATTATTATTTATTTTGCTGTACCGTCTCCCATCTCACTACAGTAGTATACTGTGGTTTTTTTTCTTCGTCTTTTCCCTTTTTTCCCTTCCTTTGTGATAGTCTTTGTTCATTTCATTGTAGGAAAGAGAAAATGGAAAGGAATGGATGGAGGGGAAAAGAGAAGCATTGCCCTGAGTTTAATTGGTGAAAAGAAAAAGGTGCAACAAGTGAGATTTCAGTCTGTGGAAGCACAACTTCTGCGCTGAACTCCAGGGCTGTTTTGCAACAGCAGATGTTAACTCGGTGGCTCTTCTGATTTCCTTGGTTTATCTCCTGCCTGAGAAGTTCTGTGTTGAACTGCAGCTGAACTGCATTGATCATCAGCGTTCATTCTGTCCGCTCTGGATATTAGAAGAGCAAAAAGGGAAAGAGAAGTCTAGCTTGAAGTTAGTGTGTCTTCGATAAGGATTTAATTTAGATTTTGCACAGCTACAGAGCACTGGTTAAATCACACACCATTATGAGGGGGCGAAAAAAGGGTAAACAAAATGACTCGGGGTTTATTCTGAAGTAACCTCTGGATAAACCTAACTACTTGTTCAGGAGGTGCATTTCTTTCCACTGTTTCTTGCTTCTAATGGCAAAACAGGCCAGTTTGCTGTTGAAGAGATTTCTTTCTTGCTTTTTTTTTTTTTTTTTTTTTTTTTTTTTTTTTTTTTTTGAGACACGTTTTATTGGATGCTGCACCCAGGCACTAAGCATAAAACAGATGTTGTGAGGTGCCTCAAGCTGCAGCTGAGCCCTATCCCCTGCCCTGTGCCTTGCTGTAGGTGCTGCCAGGGACCAGCTTCAGCAGTGGGATGACCCAGTCCTAGGGGAACTTCCAGGGAGTGTAAAGCCATCTGCTGCCTCCAGGGAGAGGAGGAGGCAGATCAAAGTGGGGCTGGTCTCCTTGTGCACCTTGAAATCAGGCCTCTGCCTCACGGCGTGTGGACCAGTGATCAAAGGGAACAGGGTAAAAACCTCCAGCTCTGAAGTTGAGGAGGACAGTGAGTATTTCTCATGAGAACCATACTGAAGAATAAGGTGCATTGAGCCCATGGTTGCTGTTTAAATGGTTGTGTATGCAGGACTGGGCATCATGTTGGTTAAAACACCAACACCTCAGTGACCTGTGATGTCTCTATGATGTTTTCTGAGCAGCAGTGCTTTTACGATTGAAACAATACTTTAAAAAAAAAAACAAAATAAAAATAAAGAAGGTAAGGAGATGGGTACTCCAAAGATTAATTATAGGATGTAGATCCCTTTATCATGACTTCCTTGACTTTTTTTCTTTTATTCCTCAATTGCTAGAAGGGTAATTTTCACCCACTGCAGTTATTTTAAGTATGTAAAATCAGCGTTGCCAAACTGTAATCCACATTGCTTGTAGTAGTTTCCACATTGTTCTAAACACTCAAGTCCCTAGCACCAACTTAAATCCACTTCTTGGTGTCCAAGCACAGTCCAAGCTAGGAATTGAAGAGCACAAGACATGTGGCTATTGCTGTCTCCATCAGGAACAGTTCCTTCAAATGAGAGATGAAGCAGGTTTTAGGAGTAATGTCTGGGAGAAAGCTTCCACTAGAACTGTCTATCCTGTGCCTTTAAGGGAGAATTCAGTCCTTAAGGTAATGAAGCCAGAATCCTGTCTACCACTGCAAGCAGTTTTCAAAAATTAGAAAGCCTTTACAGTTATAGAAGCTGAAATAGCTTTCCTTCCTCCCTCTCCCGATTTCCTTTACTCCAGGAAAAACTAAAAATAAATGAATGGGCAAATTAAATATGTCTACAGATGTCATAGGATTCAAATGGTGGGTTCTCTTTCATTCCTCCAGCCAACTTTAGACAACTCTATTCTTTCCTATAAAGCTTACATTTGATTACAAACACCCCCTCCTCATATCCCAATCTTTCTGCTTTTCCTGTGCACCCTTGATCATCCCCTTCCCTTCCTAAAGATCTTAACTCTTTTTCTGTGGGAATATATTGAAGGAAGGTGCTGTGAAAACATAGCATGAACACTGCAGCTCCTGCTTTTGGTGGAATATACCGGAGCAAAATGCTCCTGCCTCCCTGCTATTTGAAACTAAACTTTTTAGTCCTTGGAATGGACCCATAGGTAGTGTAGTGACTGACTTTGTTGTCTTAATGATGCTGTCTATAACATATCACTGCCAGGCTGGAATATAGACCAGGGACCAGAGAGAGACCTCCTTTGCCAGGAATGTCGTGAAAAAAGCCTTTGTGAATATGTTTGCTCTGTTTAATCTTATGCTTCCCTTCTCATCTGTCCCCCAGCTTTGGTTCCTATATCAAACTCCTTGCAGCGAACTTTCATCACAAAAATTTCTTCCTGTGTTCTTTGTACTCATTCTCACCTGAGACCCACAGCAAGTGGGAGTGAGCATGCTGGCACTTTTTGTTCCGTAATACCTTTATCATCCGGAGGCCTTATGGATCAAAGGCATGCTCAGAAAAAAGATCACTGTCTTGACAAAGGCGCTGTTGCCAGCTAAAGAGCATGAACTTAGTTCTTGGTGATTAACAGAAATCACTACAGGTTAGTTACTGTTTGTACCCTCTGATGGCTACTCTCTGCTTTTAGCATGTTGAATGGATGGTCTCTTTGCATGTTGAAGGGATGGTCTCTTTGCATGTTCTGGTGAGTTAAGGCCAATGCTTTGTGGCTTGTGTGGTGAGCCCCAGCAGCAGCATCAGTGTTTGCTTTCTGAACAAAGCCAACATAAAGGTCTTCAGAAGTCTGTCATTTTTACCCCTCTTGTCCTGAAGATTTAGCAGCTGAAAATAGAGGACTGACCTGCCTCAAATAGCAGTAGTACAGATACTTTGACTGAGTAAGAAGTAGCATCTGGTGACTATTTTTTGCACCAGTTCCAACTTTTCTCATGTTGGCCAGCTCACATATTTCCATTCACTTGAAGTTGTTTGCTTGTGAGTCTGCTCTTCTTGCATTTTTTGCTGATGGTATGAACACATGTGGTGTAGAGATAAAGGGAGGTCAGCAATCATCTAGCCCTTCAAGGGCAGTCTTCCCATGAAGTGTTGTCTCAGGAAGGATGTAGGTAGGTTTTGTGGTATCATGCTGCTGGTGCCAGAGATGGCAGGAGAATACCTGCTGCTGCTGATGCCAGAGGTCTTTCCTAGGCAGCACTTGTAACTAGAAGTGTATTTCCCCTTCTTGCTAATGTTTCAGTCATTACATTCT